>JXCR01123203.1:375179-398997 GCA_002079205.1 Phalaenopsis hybrid cultivar | reverse complement strand
TATATATATATATATATATTATTTGAAATATTGGATCTGAAGGTTTAGTACCTTACGAATCAGAATTAGAACGAACTATTAGAAAAATTCAAAAACAACAAAAAGAAATTAAAAATTTGAATGAAATGACGAATTACTTAGATAATCAAATAAATGAAAATCGACAAAGACCTTTAAAAGATTATGCTAATCCAACAGCTGATGAACTTCACTTAATTATTCAAATTCATTATGTTGCTGTTAATTCATTTGAGCTTAAACATGTTAGTATTCAAATGATACAAAATAATCAATTTGGAGGAACACCTACTAAATATCCTAACTTATATCTTGCTAGTTTTCTTGAAATTTGTGCTACTTTTAAATATGATGGAGTGTCCAATGATGCTGTTAGGCTTAGCATTTTTTTTTTCATTAAGGGATAAAGCTAAAGCTTGGTTAAATTCATTAGCACTTGGATTTATTAGAACTTAGGGAGAACTATCACAAAAATTCTTGGCCAAATATTTTCCACCCTCGAAAACCGCTAAGCATATAAACGATATTACATATTTTTATTCAGCATGAAGAGGAATCGATATATGAAGCCTGAGAAAGATTTAAAGATCTCCTTAGAAATTGTCATCAACACGCTTTACCAGATTGGTTAATAATTCAAAATTTTTATAATAGATTAGTGGAATTACTTAGATCTATTATAGATGCTGTTGCAGGAGGGTCATTAATATCAAAACCTTTTATTGAAGCATACTCTTTAATAGAAGAAATGACTACTAACAATTTTCAATGGTCCTCTGAACGGGTAAACCCTAAGAGAGTAGCTAGTATTCATGACTCTGATGCAATACCTATTTTAGCATCTCAAATTGTTGTTATATTGAAAAAGATTAATTAAGTTGGATTGAACTATTCTCAAATACCACCAATATTAGAGAAAAATTTTCTAGGACAGATAATTGATACACAATCATCTTATGAAACTTTGAATGCTATTAATAATTGAAATAATAATCCCTATTCTAATTATTACAACCCTAGATGGAAAAATCATTCTAATTTTAGTTAGAATAATTATAACAATTCAATGAACCCCTCAGGAAATTTAAACAATAAAGGAAATCCTAATTATTAATCTTAATATCCTCCTGGATTTAACTCTAACCCTAACCCACAAGTTTAGGAAAAGAAGTTGACGATGGAAGAAGTGATGTTGAATATGGGAAATCAAATACAAAATCAATTGGTTGCTATTACAAATATTGAAAATTAATTAGGACATATTGCTACTACAGTTAGTAACATACCTTCAAGAAATCTTCTGAGTACTGTGGAAGTTAATCCCAAAGATCAAAATAAGGAGCAAATTAAAGTTATTCAAATATGAAGTGGAAAAGAAGTTGAAACAAGAATCCAAAGAGAAACTGAAGTTGATGATGAGAAGGAAGAAATGGAAAGTGACCATAATGAAAATGAACAAACACAAGTTCTCTTAAGAAAACCAATACCTCTGTTTCCTCAACGACTAAAGCAGAAGAATAAAGACAAACAATTTACAAAATTTTTAGAAATTCTTAAAAATTTAACGATAAACATTCGTTTCATTAAAGCTTTGGAACAAATGGCAAGTTATGTGAAATTTATGAAAGATATACTAAACAAGAAAAGGAAGTTTGCAGATCATGAGACCATTGCACTTAGTGAAGATTGTAGCGCTTTTATTTATAAAAAGCTTCATGAAAAGTTAAAAGATCCTGGTAATTTTACTATACCTTATGCAATTGGTGAAAATTTTCATGGAAAATCCTTATGTTATTTAGGAGAAAGTATCAATTTTATGCTTCTATCGATTTTTAAATGTTTAGATTTAGGAGAGATTTCCCTGTTACTGCAACTCTTCATTTAGTTGATTGATCAATCTATCCTAAAGGAGTTATAGAAGATGTATTAGTAAAAGTGGATAAATTTATTTTTCCTGTAGATTTTATAGTATTAGACATGGAGGAAGATAAAGAGATTCCTATTATTTTGGGGAGACCATTTCTTGCAACTGGGAGAGTTGTGATAGCTGTGCAAAAAAGAGAATTAATAATGAGAGTTAATGATCAAGAAATAACATTTAATATTGTAAAAGCTATGAAATATCTTGCAATAAAAAAATAATGAATGTTTTAGGATGGAAGTTATTGATTATCTAAGTAATGAACAATTTAAGAAAGAGTTTGAAGAAAATTAAGGCAAGAAGAATTCAGTGAAAATGAGAATGAAATAAAAGAAGAAAATTTAAATTATATTCAAAACAAATTTAAAACTTTAGAATTGTTGGAAAATGATAATAAAAATCTTATTCCTTCAAGTACTAAACCACCTGAACTTAAACTGAAATGTTGAAAAGATATAAAAAGGCTTTTGGATAGACTTTAGCAGATATTAAAGGAATTAATCCTTCGATTTGTATGTACAGAATTCTATTGGATGAACAATATGAACCTAAAGCTGATCCTTAAAGGAGAATAAAGCCAATAATGAAAGAAGTTGATAAAAAAAAAATCTTAAAAGGGTTAGATACTAAAATTATATATCATATTTCAGACATTGCTTGGGTAAGCCCAATTCACTGTGTTCCAGAGAAATGAGGATTGACCGTTGAAGTAAATGAGAAAAATGAATTAATTCCAATAAGACAAGTTACTGGTTTGCAAATTTGTATAGATTATAGAAAATAAATCATGACCACAAGTAAAGATCACTTTCCTTTACCCTTTCTAAACCAAATGTTGGATAGATTGGCTGGAAATAAATATTACTGCTTTTTAGATTGATATACTGGTTATCATCAAATTTCAATTGCTTTTAACGAACAAGAGAAGACAACATTTACAAGCCCTTTTGGAACATTTGTTTTTTGCATGATGTCTTTTGGACTATGCAATGCATCTGCGAGATTTCCAAGATGTATGATGTCAATATTTTATAATTTGATTTAACATGGAATAGAAGTATTTATTGATGATTTCTCTGTACATCATTTGAATTTTGTTTAAATAATTTATAAAAAGTTATGGAATTATGTAAAAAAATCAACCTATTATTAAATTGGGAAAAATATCAATTTATGGTTGCAAGAGGAATTGTACTTGGGCCTAAAATTTCTGAAAAAGGCATGGAAGTAGATCCTACAAAAGCTCAAGTTATTAAAAAATTATCACCACCGACTACGACCAAAGGGGTAAGAAGTTTTTTAGGACATGTTGGTTTCTAGAGGCGTTATATTAAAAAATTTTCAAAAATAACTAAGCCATTATGCCAACTTTTAGAAAAAGATACAAAATTTGATTTTAATGAGGAATGCATAGAAGCATTTGAATTATTGAAAGAAAAATTAATCGTTGCACCTATAATAGTCACACCTGATTAGGAGAAATCGTTTGAAATAATGTGCGATGTTAGTTATTATGCGATTGGGTTATTTTAGGACAAAGACACAACAAAGTTTTTAAAGTAATATATTATGCTAGTAAAACTCTAAATGATACTCAAATTAAATACACTACTACTGAAAGAGAGTTATTAGCTATTGTCTATGCCTATGATAAATTTAGACCTTACTTGATTGGAACCAAATGTATAGTGAATACAGATCATTCTGCTATCAAATAAATAATGCAAAAGAAGGATACTAAACCAATATTAATTAGATGGATAATTACAAGAGTTTGATTTTATTGTAGTTGATAGAAAGGGAAATGATAATCAAATAGCTGATCATTTATCTAGACTAGAAAAAGGATTATTAACTAATTTTGGAAATGAAATTTTAGAAAATTTCCCTGATAAACAATTATATAGTATTGATGAAATAAATACACCGTGGTATGCCAATATAGTAAATTATATTGTAGGTGATATTTTACCACCAAAAATTAAGAATGAACAATTAAAAAAATTTATATATGATTTAAAATTCTATTTTTAGGATGACCTATATAAATATAAATAATGTAAAGATCTAATTATTAGAAGGTGTGTGCTTGTCGGCACTATATTGGTTGTGGAGTTGCCCGTTGGAAGCTGTCGGCCTTCAGAATCGAAATCTCATCGCTCGCTTTAGAAGGACGTTTTATTTTACATACATACATACACATATATATATATAGTTTAGAAGAATATGAAATCAAATTGACCCCATATTTTTTATAGTTTAAATGAAAAAGCACTATACATCAAACACAGTATCTATCCCGAAAGATAATCACAAGACTTGAGAATGAGACTCAATCAAATAAACTAAGAATTATATGAAGTCCGTTTGGTCTGCAAAACTGTTTTATTTACCGACAATGTCCTTTATTTAATATAAAGGAATAAATAGGGTTTATATTAAGTTGGGTTCAGATAAGCTCCTTAAAAGGTCAAAGCCCTTATAGTTAATTACATCTTAGATAACCGAAGTCACCTAAGAAAACTCTCGATAAAAATCAGGAAATATTATCTTCAAGGAGTTCAAAAGGATAGGACTTTTCAAAAAAATCAGACAAAGAGGTGTGTAATGAGAATGACTCAAATTTGGAACATTTATTATAGAATTCAAAGGAGGAAGAACTAGTGGATGTCATAGATCTAGAGGAGAACCTCGGTGACTTTCCAATCTATTATATTGTTTGGCTTCGATTTTGAGGAGAAATTTATTTGAGGGTTTCATCATGCCAATTTTATTAGTTTAGGGCTTACATTTGTGTGAAAAAATCACACAAATAGCCTAGAAGATGTGAAGATTGAGGTCGTGACAGATGACAACCTCAGAATCCTAAGACGAGTTAGGGCTTATATTGTACAATAGAGATGAATAAAGGCCTAAAGATAAGGTGAGGATTTATGTTGCATAAGAAAACAACCTCGAAATCTTATAGCTTATTGTTTAATTCTAAGGAAGGAAATTGGTTTAGCCGGGGAAGACAGGTTTTGCTGTTAAAGATGGTTGTGCTGCCCTCCATGCTAGCTTCGAGCTCTTGTCGTGACGAGTTTGAGTTTTCTAGTGTGTCAAATTATGATGTCAAATCAGATGGCCCTGTGGTTGTAGTTCCTTAAAAAATTTATGGAGTCATGTTAAAGTTGATTAGAGCAACACCGGTTAGGATCCTACGATTCCCTCATTCTGGTACCACTATTTTTTATCGAATTCACTTAGTCCAAATGAATTTACTAAACAATTTAATGAATTCCATACTTTTATTTAGACTGTGGGAAGCCTTGTTAGCAACCATAGGTTACCTCCTCCGAGGGATTCTGAATCATCCGATAGAGATGTCTT
This sequence comes from Phalaenopsis hybrid cultivar, assembly GCA_002079205.1. NCBI lineage: Eukaryota > Viridiplantae > Streptophyta > Magnoliopsida > Asparagales > Orchidaceae > Phalaenopsis > Phalaenopsis hybrid cultivar. The sequence continues at coordinate 393,689 of JXCR01123203.1, read as the reverse complement.
AATTTGGTTGTAGTTGTTGTTTTTGTGATTTTTGTGATTAAATTTTGAGTTGTTTTATATTTTGAATGTTGTGGTGGTGAATTTTATCTTGGTTGATTTTAGTTTTGGTTTTGATTTTACGGCTATCCTAGCAGTTTTGGTTTTTATGCGGGGTGGCATCGTTGTTTAACATATAAGTTTTTTAAGCATAAAAGTACAGTGTGGAAAGTATAAAAAAAGATGGTACTATAAACTGTAAAAGCGTACTTGAATGGTCTTTCCGTCATCTCCAACTGAAACTCAAAATGCATGTAAGGTCATTTTATGTAAAGTGGGAAAAATAAGGTTCCTAGATTATATCTTGGTGAGTCCTTATTGGTTTGATTAAGGATGATTTTATTAAGAAAAACATATCAAGTTTAGTAGACCTCCGAGGTATCCAACAGGTCAGGAGAAAAAGGCAGGTCCATGCTTTTCCCTCACTACCTGGTGAAAAGTCTCGAGCTCATTTAAAATTTATTATGTTGCTTAAAAATCCATCTTGCAAATATTTCTAATGTTCAATGAACAGTGATGTTTCAAATATCCCAAAGAGTAGAGTGATTATCATTTATCATTTAATTTGAGAATTATGTAGATGAAGACCCTTAAAGAGGAAAGTTAGTGTTATTAAGATACTTAGCCAATTTGGTTTTTAACTTGGGCTTGTAGATTTTCAAAGGTGTTCAACTTTATTCACTTTTCTAAAATTCATTTAACCAAATTTGATTTAGCTTAAGTCACCACCAAGCCCTTAAGATCCTAATGGATGTCTTAGTCATTTTGAGATTAAACTTTAAATGATAATAATTCATCATCAAAACATTTGAATGTCACTTGAACACCTAATAGGGGTATTAAATTAGTGAGTTATTAACACCCAAAATTATGCCCCTAAATCTAGGATCATTCAATTTGATAGACTTCCAAATTTTAATAATCTAGGAAACTTCAAATTTATCCTTTAATTTGAAAAAGTGGGATTGATTTCTATCAATTAATCCCTTATGTTTCAATCATCCAAACATATTAATTAAAATCACAGGTTGCTCATTTCCCTTTCTAGAATTAAGCCTAAGTATTAATTAAGTCCAAATTTTAAAAATTACACTTTTGCCCCTAAGGCTCTATCACTTCATAATTCATCAAATTTGATTTAAATGACTTTGAAATTTTTATCCCACCTCACTCATGGGTCAATTAAGATATCAGAGGAGAAAATGTGATTTTTCAAATTTTAATTTAATTTATATATTTATTTATATGCAAGAATAGGACTTCTCAAAGAAAATTCCATAACTTGACCAAGGTAAAGCATAATCACTTAAAATTTTTATTGGAGGTATTCTTAGACTAAAGAAACAGTTGGGCCAAATTTCATGATATTTTTGTTTCTATTTGAATTATTAAAATTATTTTAAATTCTCGAGCATTAATTACTTATAAAATATTTTTAATGTGGAAAATTAAGTTTTATATTTTTATTAATTCTCTCTGAGGTCAAGGAACCTAGATAAACAAATTTTACATTTTTTTCTTTGAATTATTAGAATTTTTTAAGTGAAGATTAAGAAAAATTCATTTTTAGGCTTTAAAGAATTATTTTAAGTTTTAAAATTCAATATCTTCATTTAGAAAATTAGGAAAAATATTTTAATTATTTCTAAGGGCTTAGGAAATAATTTAAAAAATTTCCATGAAATTTATTAATTTTGTGATTTTTAGTAATTTTTAATTATTTGAATAGGCTTAAAAAATGAAGTTTTATTGTATTTAAAATTTTATTTTTATAAAATTCCTCTGATCACAGAGAACTCCTAAAACCAATTATTATGATTTTTTTAGTTATATTTTAATTATTAAAAATTATTTTAGTATAAAAATGTCATTTATCTTAGAAAATCAAGTTAAGTTATCAAATGAGCTCCAAATATTTTGAATATTTTGTGGGTAGTTCTCTGAACTTTAAATCACAGTGTAGAATCAAAATCAAGTCATTTAGATGATTATTTTTCCCAAATTAATTTTTTTTTTGTTTTAAGATTTTGTGAGAGTTAAGTGTGTTCTTAATGACTTGACCCGTGAAAAATTTTCTAAAGGGTTCTCTAGTTACAATAAACCTTCCAAGATTTGCTTGGATTTTTCTGAGCAACATGCTATTATTATGATTAATTTATGCAAATAATATACACAAACTTGAAAAATATGGATCTCTGTCTAGAGGTCTTCTCTGACTTTGGAAAAATCAGAGAAAATCTCCCAAGACAGAGGCAATAACATACCAAAATATCAAGTCATGGTGAAATGTTTACATGCATGGAGAGTTAAAATACTCAAATCAGTATTTATTTTATTTTTTATGATTTTTCTACACCAAGATATGAATTTTTAAAGATCAAGAATTTAAATAAATCAGAAAATACCGTATTTTCTACTTAACCACGCGATGTTAACTGGATCCTAGGCAATTCTGAACTGCTACGTGACGCGCTCCTTTTCGCTGTGCTTTCTACCCTGCCATGCAACGCGGCCCATAGTTCATGCACCAAGGGTTCATCCGGCTAGATCCCATCCATTGATGAGATAAACGCGCGATTGGAAGGCTCCCCGTCATCGTCCCTAAGTAGGCTAACCCGAGAACTGTCCACACTAAAACCTTAAGATCTCCTTATAGATTCAACCAAATCTCATGGGGATTGTTCCTAGCGCTTCATCTACTCAAGATGAACCTATTTATATGGATTATATGATATGAAATATAGTAAATACGTGTGGAGAGTCGAAACAAGCTTGGTTTAGGGTTGGAGCTCAATACTTTTGTCTGAGAGGGGAGGCCTCAATCAGATGGTTATGGCAGCTTTGATTGGTCCCAACGAACCTCCATATGAAGTCCCAAGCCTTGATGAATGGTCTAGGTATGAATTTGATCAAGCTCGATTTTAGGAGTTGGTTTAGAGCTAGATTAGATGCTATTTTAGAGGGGGCTTTTGTGGGGAATCAACTTATTTCACTGTGGGGATGGTGTGTGCACAGTTAATTAGAGTTTGGTTCACTGTGGAGATGTGGGGAGTTCTGTCCTGGTTTCAACTGAAACTTTGAGCTCAAAATTGAACTCACACAGAGGGAACCAGAGGGAGAAAATGGTGGGCTTGAATTGAGGAGGTCTTAGGGAGTCTCTGAAAGAAAATTGGCAGAGTTTCCTTAAGAAATTTTTAGCTCTCCTCCATTGGCCATGGAGGTGAGCTTTAAATAAAATGGCCTAGGTAGCTGCCACGGCCAATTGTGGGGTGGAAAATATTGCTTATGCGGAGGGCAGAGAAGCCCTAAAGAGCAGTTGAGCTGATTTAGTAGAACTCTAGATTTGAATTGGGTTGAATTTGTGGGTTGTGGCTCAATGTTTGGCCATTTTCTAGCCACCAAGGTAGCTAGCTGGCCAGGGAGTGGTCACCTCTTGGCTCAGGAAGGTTAGGGGTGGCTAATGATGTAACTCCCTATAACAATCAATGATGGTGGAGATTTTATGGTTAAGGCCTAAAAAAGGGAATGAATCCCTTAATTTGGGGCTCCATTGATCCATAGCATGTCATGGCTGGTTCAAAAAGGTCTAGCCTAGTCCTTAAGAGGAGCTTGGTGGTTGTGAAGTCATAAATTTGGTGAGTTTAGGGTGGTTAGGCCAATTTTGGTGCATGGGTTCATGTGGGTCAAAATGGCTAGATGTTGGGTTTCGATTATGCTATCCATGTTAACTAGCCCAAATGATTGATCAACATTGTGTAGATGATTGTAATGATGATTTTTGGTGAAGGATTGAAGTGATTTTGAGTTCAATTGGGGTTCGATTTGGAGGATTTTGGAGTTTTGGTCACTTTGGGCATGTTGGGCTAGACTTGGGTCTAGATTGGGATAGGCTTGGGCTAAATCCAAATAAATTGTTTAAAATGGTCAATATGAATGTCATGAAGAGTTTTTAACATAAATTGGGTGCCAATTTTTGGGTTAGGATATTCAATTAGGTGAAATTTGGAGATATGGCCAGTTTGGGGCAAATTTCGGGTATTTTTGGACTTAGGTCAAAATTAAATGAAATTGAAGCTTCACCAAGGCCAATTTAAGGTCAATTTTGATGGTTATAATTGTTATGAAAAGTTTTCAACACAAATTGTAGCAAATTGAGTAGGCTATGGGGTTCAATTAGGGGAGATTAAGTCATGTAGCCAAAATTGAGGGTTTGACCTAGATGAAAATTAGGCTCAAAGAATGGGCCAATTGAGCTTGTATTTGGTTTAAATTGGTCACATAGAAGGTTAATTTGAGTTTATGATTGAAATTGGGGGAAATTGGGACCACATTGATGGACATTTGAGGTAAATTTGGAGAAATTGGGCCTTTAAAGGCAATTTGGGGGTTTTGATCAAAATGATCAAATTAAGTCCAACTGCAGGTCCAAATGGCTTTTGGAAACATTTGAAGTTATGTTGGAGGTTTTGGGAAAGTTTGGGGTGCCAAGGGTATTTTTGTAATTTTGGCAATTTTAGGGGTATTTTGGTAAATTTGGCATTTTTGGGCAGTTTTGGGTAATTTAGGTATTTTCAAAAGGTTTTAAATGATTTTTGGACAAATTTGTGTATTTTGGATGAATTTTGAGGATTTTGACCATATTTGGGATTTGGGGGTGTTTAGGTAATTTGGGTAGGTTTGGGGGGGTTAACCACTATAAATAAACTATGGACCATTATAATCCTCATTTGTGTCCTCTATGTATTGGTCTTAGCTAAACCCTAGCCTAGGGCTAGAGGGTCTAGGAGACCATCTACGCGAGTCTCCCAAAGGACCAAGGGATGAAAGTTAACAAGTTTTAGGTTTAGGTTTGCAAGGGATTGTGAGTGAGAGTGAGTGTAGTGAGTGAAAGTGAGTGCCTTAGCCCTAGACCAACATATAGAGTCAACACTAAGGGCAAGAAGTCCTATGGGAACTCACCTTGAGCTCCCCCACATTGACCCTACCTACTAAGTGCTATAGGTTAGGACCAATATGTGGAACTCCAAGTTTAACAAAAGGGAGTGTAGAATTTCTAATGGTGAGGGTTCCTTTCTAGTTTTCTAAGAATAATCAATAGGAGAGTTCTATGGCTAGACTTAAGCTACTAAAGAGAAAAACTAAACCTCAACCAAAAGTGAGGTCAAAAGTGCCTTATGAAGAAACTCAACAAATATTTGAAAGATGTCGTGATTCTGAATTTGGAGGACATTTTGAAACAAATAGAGATGTTAATGAATATATTAAAACATTCGATCAATGTCAACGAGTAGGAAATATTTATAGAACAAATCAAATGCCTCTAAATTACACATTGGAAGTTGAAATTTTTTATGTGTGGGGATTAGATTTTATGGAACCATTTATGCCTTCATTTAGAAATTTATATATATTACTTGCTGTTGATTATATGTCCAAATGGATTAAAGCTGTTGTTGTACCTAAATGTGATGCTCGGAGTGTTTTTAACTTTTTAAATCAAAATATTTTTGCAAGATATGGAATGCCAAGAGAAATTATTACAGATAGAGGATCCCATTTTATAAATAATAAAATCGAAAAATTAATAAAAATTTTTGATATAATGCATAGATTCTTTACTGAATATCATCCTCAAACTAGCGGTCTAGCAGAAATATCAAATTGTGAAATAAAATGAATTTTAGAAAAAGCTGTTAGTCCCTATAAATTAGATTGGCCTGTTAGATTAGATACTGCATTATGGGCATACAAAACTGCTTATAAGAATCTTATAGGAATGTCCCCATATAGACTTATTTTTGGAAAAAAAAACATGCCACTTATCAGTAGAATTGAAGCAAAAAGCATTTTGGGCTATTAAGAAATTTAATTTTAACTAAAAGTTGCTGGTGAGAAAATATTATTGCAACTCAATGAATTTGAGGAGATTAAAAATAAAGCATATGATAATGCAAAAATCTATAAAGACAAAATGAAAATATGACATGATCGAATGATTATTAAGAAGAAGTTTGAACCTGGACAAGAAGTTTTATTATATAATATAAGATTGAGATTATTTCTAGGAAAACTGAAACCTAGATGGTTATGACCATTTAAAGTGATTAAAGTCTATCATTATGGAATTGATGTTATTAAAGATCCTAAAATTGGAATGATATTTAAAGTTAATGGACATCGATTGAAACATTATTTATGAAAGACACATACCACAATTTAAAGAAGTTTTAATGTTAATTCGACGTGATTAAATTAATCGTACATCAGACTGTCGACGTTAAACCAAGAACATTTTGGGAGGCATCCTATATATATAAATTTATATATCTATATATTACTATTTTGTTTAAAAAGTATTTATATATTAGGAAATAATAGTATTTTTGAATCCTACACAATTTTATATATCATAAACTAAGACAAATATTGGTATTGGAAGAAAATATGGAATCGAATTTAACAAAAAGATTAAAAGATGTGATTTTGGCCTCTAGTGTCGACGATGTCAGAATGGGCGCCGACAACGCCGTTGGGAGCGCCGATGACGTCCCGAGCAGTTTCGCGCTTGCAGAGTAAATTTGGCAAACTTTGGCGGGATTTCACTTCTCAATAACCACCGAGAAGTGTTTTTAAAGCCCTAAAAAATGCCTTGGACGTCCATAAACTTCCTAATTATGAATTCTATGGCTTCCAATTCCAGAAATACTTCAAGGTATGGAGTTTTCAATAGAAAAAAGTTTATCAATTTTGACGCGCAAAGATTATGCGACAAATTCATCACGAAGAAGAGACTTATTAAGGAGAGAGGCTTTGTCAATCATGGATTGAGTAATCCAAGTTCACATATCTAGAAAATCATTGTGCAAAGACGTTAGGAAGTTCTATGCTACACTACCAATGCAGTTGTTGTACCTATGGTAAAGGAATTCTATGCTAACTTACATGAAATTATCCAAGAAGTCGTTTTCATTTGAGGTTAGGTTGTACCATTTACTACGGCTCGAATTAATGATTTATATATGATAGAAAATGTTTCAATAAGTCATTATACAAATTTTATCCTAATAAGAGATATAATGCAAGATGTATATAATTTTCTGATGGATAAAAATGATTATTAGGAAATCAGAGATGAGGGATACATTGGTTTTTCTGTTTTGCTGCTTAATCCAATATCAAAACAATGACATTTCTTCATATCTGCAATACTACTTTGAACCATGAAGATTAGTAGAGTTACAAGAGAAAGTATCATTTTAAACTATTGCATTCAAATGCAAGAACTCATTGATGTGAGATCAATTATTTTCAAATCTGTTATGGGTATTATTATGAATGGGCCAATGTATGGACTAGGGCATCCTTCTACAAATTTTCTATTTTGCAGTTAATTTCAAGTACCATATGAAAGTTGGGAGAAAGTTTTATTTCCTTGGGAGCCCATGATTCCTATTGGTGGCAATTATATTAGGAATGGAAATGAAGCATTAGATGTTATTTTGGATCATTCATCACATGCTTCAACACCATTGATGCCACCAACAGTTGGAAGTTCAATAGCTTTGGAGAAGAAAATGAAGAAAATAAAAAGAGAACTTAAGAGTATTACAAATGCAATATGAAATCTTAACTAACTTTTTGATCACCTGGGTTGGAGAATGAAGGAAAACTTTGATCATATTGGGAAAATTGAAGCAGGATTGGTGTAGATGTTCAAGCAAAATGGATGGATCGATGAAAATTCGACTAATCAATTCCCGTACTGACCATTCTACAATTTGTATGTCTATTACCAGTCTATGAGAGATATTAGAGGAAGAGAAACTATTGAAGATGAGACAGAATAGATGAAGAAGTTAGACTCTTTAATAGTTTAAAATAGTTATGTTTTTTAATGTATTTGTGTGGATTTGATTTACTTCACTTTGCTTTAGAACTCTATTGACTTTGATTGTGTATAGTTTTGTGTCAGTGTTCTAGTGTTGTGGCTTGATTTCAACACTGATTTATAATTTAGTTTGCTTTAAGGATGTGGAAGTGTGATTAGAAAAATGTATTTGTAAAAAGTGTATTTTCATATGTAAAAGTTAGTTTGGTGTTGTATGTGAAAATGCTTGTTTGTGAATAATTTTTAGATGAAAATTAGTGTTCAAAAAGACTAAATAGGCTTTAGAATAAATAGAAAGAAAATTGAAATTTGCAAAAATCGAAATATGAATTTTTTTGCCACTGGCGCTGACGGCGCCTGCATGGGCACTGACATCGCCTTTGACCCGAATTGACCCAAACACCCTAAAAATTTGTGATTTGCACAGTAAAATGCCATTTTTACCCTTTGAGTTGCATCTAGGGCTTGCTATTGCTTGGATTTGAAGCAATTTTAAGGCAAACAAAGTTTGGATTTCATCTTCTCTAGGTAAGAGCTACACTTTAAACTCAAAATTTTTTATTTTCACCAAGGAATTACCTTACATTATCGAGTTCCAAAATTTTGAAATTTTTTGGAAGATTTTGAGAGAATCTTTTGGTGAAGAACTCTTGATTAGTAGATTTATGTTTAAAACATTCTACATTGTGATTTTCAGAATTTTTGGGAATTTATTTTGATTTCATCAAATTTTCTTATATTTACTATGACACCGAGAATAAGCAAGGGAAAGAGAAAGGTGGATTTCGATGATCAAAAGTTTGTCAATTACAAGGCCAACATTTGCTTCAATAGTCTACTTACAACTAAAAAAGTGATTTCGGATCGAAGATTTAAAAATATGAGAGGAAAAGTCTAGAGATTAATTAATGCTCAGCAGTGGGAGAATTTTTGTTACTTTACTGCGAGGCTATTATTGGTGTAGTGATGGAGAGTTATGTCAATTTCAAGGAGACTTCTGAAGACTATGTGTTTGTTAGGGGGAAAATGGTGGAGTTTACTTCAAGGAAAATTAATGAATTTTATTAGTTAGAATATGTGTATAGCTGCCACTACAAATCGTTTTCTGCTACAAATGAGGTTTTGGATGAGGTTATTTCTTTTCTTACTGATGGAAGATGAACTTGGAAAGTGAAGAATGGTGTTAAGGTAAACTTTCCTCTTTCTATGTTAAATGTAATATCTAAGGCGTGACAATATTTTATTTTTGGACGAATGATACCAACAAATCATCATAGTGAATTAACAAAGGATAGAGCCATCTTGAACTTCTGTATCCAGTTGGTGATGAGGATAGATGTAGGTTCTATTATTTATCGAAACACTCGATCAATTGCTTTGAGAGAGACCACTGGTGGTTTAGCTCACCCTACCCTGATCTTCACACTATGTGAACAGGCAGGAGTTGATTTTAGAGTTGATGAGGAGAGGATTGAACCTCTAAAACCTATTGGGCCTGCCAATACAAAGACTTATGAATCTCATGTTTGGTGGAGATCTGGAAGTAGGAACAGGGACATTCCTTCTACTTCAACTACTACTTCTAGTACCCCTACTATCCAGTAACTTATGGAGCAGATGTTGATGCAACAGAGAAATATCTAAAGAATGGATAGTAGAATGGAAAATACGGAGGCCAGAAATGCTCACAATGATGATTTGATAAGACATAAGTTTGAATATGATGCTGCTTATAATGATGCAATGGTCTGATACATGAGGGGTGATCACTCAGTTCAGTTTCCTACTCACCCTATTTTTACCCCATATCAGTAGCAAAATTTAGATGTGGAAGAGGAAGAAGAAGAAGACGATGATTGGTGATGCTTTAGTTGAATTTTTGTTTAGTTTATGTTTGGTTGTACTTTATTGTTGAGACTATTTTTTTGTAGACTGTGATACTTTATTTTAATTGTATGTTATGTTGTGAATAATAGATTTGAGAAACTGTTGGAAGTTATTAGTTTTTAGTACTTTGTTGGATGTATTTGCAGTTAACTCTTTCTCAGCAATTTTTTATGTATTATATGTTATTTAACGTTTTAAGTGTTGTAGTTTTTCATATTAGCACCTACAATATTTCAGAGTTAAGTTTTAAATCAAAACCTTTAACAAATATGTCTTTTCTTTATATATTAAATNGAAAAGAAACTTAATTTTATTTGTCCTCAATTAGCTATATTTTCAAAATATTTTAAAATTTAACATGACCTTGGGTATTAGAGCGTAACTTTAGATAAGTATATTTATGTTTCTAAATATATAGTAAACTTAAGTAAAAAGTTTTAAATAATAAAAGTAAATTTTAGAGATTAAGATATTTTGTATGATAGAATAAGACTATGTTTTTCTATTGTAAGTAAGGGAATTTGTGTTTTTGAAGTATTAAAAATCTAGAGATTCATGTAAGAAGAAAAGAATAAAACTTTATGAAAAATCTTTAAAGCTAATATAAATTTGTAAAGTGAAGGGATGTGAAATGTTTCTAACTTTAAGAAGAGGATAGTGAAGTTCAAAATCATTAAAGGCTATCCATATATAGTAATCCTCACATAAGAAAAAAAAGAGAAGAAGAAAGAAAAAAAAAAGAGAAAAGGATTGAAAATGATCCTAAAAAAGAAAAGAAAAGAAAAAGGAAAGAAAAGAAAAGATGTGAGGAGAAGCTTGAGGAGATGTCTAATTAAAAAATGGTTTCACTTAAATCAACTTAAGGAAGAAGGCCTTACCACATTTTCTAAACTTATATTTTAGTATTAGCATATTTATTAGTAAAGTTTAATGAAGTTCTTTTTCATATGGATATCCTAAATGACTTTAATATGAATAATTTGTAATTTTCCTTGAAAAGAATAGAGAATAAAAAATCTTAGACTTGACTGCAAGATATTCTTATACCTTTAATATTAACTGAAGTTATTTTACATTTTTATTAAGTTATATTGTTATATTTAATCGACTAAAATATGGAAATCTAGAAGTTAAAATCTTTACCATGAGTCATATTTTTATGCAATAAAAGAGTTACTTGAGGACAAGTAACATTTAAGTTTGGGGGATTTTGTTACACCAAAAATATGTGCATTTTAGACCCATATTTATACTCATTTTTTATGATATTACACTTTAATGGAAGATATTTTTTTATGTTTTATTGTAGGTTGTTGATTTTTAGGAATTGGAGAAAAAAAAAGAAGCAAAAATGATGAAATTTGGAGTCGAAATGAAAAATTTGAAAAATTTTTCAGCACTGATTGCATCGTTTGACAGAGAAGACAACTTTAATTAAATGGCCTCTGGCGCCGACGGCGTCAGAATGGGTGCCGACGGTGACAGTGTCGGTGCATGCCTTGTTTCTAGAAGATTCAGCAAATTTGGACACTTTTTGAAGAGTTTTTGGATGCACCTATTGGAGAACCGACCCTAAGCTCTATTTAGAGTCAAAATTGGTCAGAAAAGAGTCTTCTTTCGCTCCTTCAGACCCTTTCACCCATTCTACGCATCTCTTCTTGCCACTTTACATCATTCCATGCCATTCCACACCATTGGTTAGTTATTTTTTTATAGTTTTGAGTTTGTGTGGTTAATTTAAGTGTGAATTCTTCTCTAAGAAGTGTTGGAGAGGAAGAGAAGTGAGAGATTTCTTATTCCTACATTTCTTAAGAGAGGCTACAAGGGATTTGCTCTGAGACAAAGTTTCAGATAAGTGTTGTTTATTTATTATTGTTGTATGAACTTTCTTTTAAATATAAAATTTATGTTTTGTTGTATCTTTCTCATGAAGTCTGAGTAATTTCCTTTATCTTTCTCCCTACTCTGAGATATGGTGAAATGAAAAGATAATTTGAATGTGCCAATGTTAGAAAATAAAATAAATTAGTTTTTCAACTCCGCTCTTAATTTACTTTTCGATCTGGCCAATTGAATTGTTAAAATATGTTATGAAACATATAGTCCGGGAAATGGAGTATGAGTTCTACAACAGAGTAAGAATCTCATTCAAGCCCATGAAAGAGTATTTCCTTCATGAAATTAAGTGCAAATAAATCGGAAAATATACATTGTTGGTTGTAGAATTGAAGATTTCTAGGGTGAACAGACTATTTGATCTTAGTGTTTAAGAACTAAAGCGAGAGTTAGCCTTCAGGGGAAGGGAAGTGGGAGCCAGTATCCTCCTAGCCTAGCCACGAATTTAGGGACTAAACATAAGATTAGCCAATGATTTTATATAACACTGAATCAAGGTAGAGAATTAAAATTGCTCTTATTTGGCACAATACAAATTTAGACCCTTTATCTCATCTCATTTCACCAAAAACTCATTGTAGTGGGAAAGATGTTTTTTTCATATTAGAAAACTTCATCACATAAACATAGTTTAGTAGTTGCTATTTTGAACTTTGCATTTAAATTCTGCTAGTAGTTAATAATTTAGCTTTAATATTATCTTAAACATTCAAAATTAGTGACAATAATTTTGTTTTATTTCTGTGAATTTCCTAGTTAATTTATCATTTTAAATTTAAACATTCCTTGTGGGATCGATATTTGGGACTTAAACAGAAAGTCTTATATTACTTGATAACGATATGTATACTTGCGTAGAATACCAACATTAGGTGCTTAAAGTTATTATTCATAAAATACCACATCAAGTTTTTGACACCGTAGTAAAGTGAAGTGAACTTTATAAATTTTACACAACTATATTTCTGTTGGTCAAAGCCTCATATAAAAAAAAGACCTTGTAGAAACAACAAAATAAGTAGAAAGATGGTAAAAGCTAAGAATGATGCAGAAATAACAATAAAAAAATAGACAAGAGCTCAAAGATTACAAATTGATCATTAATTGGCTCCTTCCATGCAATCATATAAGCATTGCTATAGAGAATAGAATTTCTTATTATATGCCATCAAAAGAGGATCCAACCACAATAAAACACCATTTGAATGGTGTTGAATGACTGTCACCCAATTCCATATTTAGCCAAAGTGAAAAAGAAGATCAATTGATTGAGCTTATTTTTAATTATTGTAATATCATTATTGTTTTATAAAGAATAAACCTTAAGCAGCAGAAGATTTAAAATTACATCTAGATTGCTAGAAAGAAAATGGTTGAATTATTAATCAAGAGAAATTCCCAATGTAAACATAAAAAAAACTATATGAGAATCACATATACTGAGACATACAACCTGAAAAAAAAAAAGCAGGTCCACATTACACCAACAATTCCAAGAGTATCAGAGATCCCAAGGAAGGGGCATAATCTAATAAAGGCCAAACAAAGTGAAAGAATGCTAACAAAAAAAAAAAGAAATCTAAGAAAATACTAAAGCCTTATAATGAAGTAAGGTGGGAGGGAATGGGAGATTTGAATTTCCATTTAATTTTTTTAATTTAATAACATACTTAATGATATTCAACATAATGTTAACATTAGAAATATCATTCATGAAAATTCTTACATTTCTTTCAAGAAAAATATGATGTGTAGAAATATGTATAGCTGAAAGAGAGAAAAACCTAGTGACCATGCAACTATTAGAATCTACACAAATCAAGAATTATTAAAAACAGTAGCCAAGATGAAGAACCCAAATGAGTAACTTTTTCACGTGATTAAAAGAGGAAGTCATTCAAAGAAGAGATGAGCATGTGATTCAATATAGCATTTACAAAGAATGCAAAGATTATTAATATTAAAGCCTCTAGTAGTAAGAGCATCCATGATGGGAAGACCATTGATAATGACTTTCCAAGAAAAAGTAACAAACTTAAGAGAATAAAATTTAAATCAAATTAATTTTCTCCAATAAATTGTGAGTCAATCGCTATGAAAATAGTGATAAACTAGTTTGTGAGAAAAATCATTATTATTCCTAAAATCTTGAATAGAGACTATAAGAATGATATTAATGCAGTGCGGAGGAGCATTGTGATTAGTGGGTAAAGTTCAATTTTTGTTGACCAAAGAAATCACAGTGTACTTTAGTCACCAAAACCAGACAAAAATCAAGCCACAAAATTTGTCAAAAACAGAAGTTCTCTCAATCTAGGGGTCAAAATAAAAAAGAAAGAATACAGTTGCTAATGACCTAAAAATTAAGACTTGGCTTAACTCTTGAAAATGAAAATAATAATATCTTCCAAAGAATTGAAAGTTTACTTTTTTATCATGAAATAAAGTGACATAGATAGTAAAACACCATTTAAAGTGGAGATTATCAACATTATTTAAGCTTCATATGAGCTTAGTCTTACACATAATATTACGGGTATTAACACTAGGGAGGCCAAGAACCCATGTTTAGGCTTAGTGGTATTGTGCCAAGGAATAATATGAAGTTTTCTAGAAGACAAAACAATAAGAAGGAATCTATTAATATTATAATAAATATTCTTACTTAAGCCCTCAGGGACGGAGGAGGATCTAAACCAGTAATGCATGTAGCTCTTAATGGAGTATCCAATCAGTTGAAGCCAACAAACAAAACAGATTATTTTTCTAGCCACTTAAGAGGTGTTGAATCCTAGGGCATTTGTAAACAATATACCTTGAAGAATGGATAATAATTCCTAAATATTTCCTAGGAAGGGGCATCATTTAAAATTTATTCAAGTCATAAAATTGTGATAAGTTTAGATCAGACACTAATTTAAGCAAATATATACTGGATTTAACAAAGTTAACATGCATAATAGAGGCCCTTTGAGACATAAAAATAATATAACTCTTATAAGAATTGGGAAAAAGTTTTACGAAAGACCAAGAGCCCTTTTACATAAATAAGATGTTTATAGGACGCCAGCATGAGTAGCAATAATACATTATTTGTCCATCAAAAAAGAGAATGAGTCCAAATTAATGGTGAAAAGGTAGAGAGACTAAGGAAAAACATATCTAAGACTAATGGTCGAAGGGAAAAAAATTGTAGAGCTTATCTTTTAAAATGATAAAGAAATATATTTTCTTAGTATAGGCTTTGATACAAGAAATGAACATAATAAAAAAGTCATAATCTCCATTATGGAATATAAAAGCTCTCTATTAATTCTAATAAAAGCTTTTCTCAAGTTAGTTTTATCACAAAACAGCTTGAAACAATTAAAAGTGATAAAATTATGAAGTAATTCAAATGTCATAAATTATATAACCATAGGCAAACCGTGCTTGATTCTTTCAGCTAGAAATTTGACAATCACTTTGCAGAAAGTCTTATAGAAAGAAATAAGTATGTAATTAGTAAAGTTCTGAGCTTAAGTCTTTTTAAGGATGAGGGTTGGAGCAAGTGCTTGATTCTATTAGGGAGGTAAGCAGTAGAAAGGAAAAACTTGATAATCGTAAGGCAAGATGGTTAAATGATCTTCCATAAGTCTTTAAAGGACTTAGAGGAGAAGTCACTTGGACCAGGGCATTTGTCAGAAGCAATGTTGTGGAAAGACTTTTTAAATGTCTACATCAGAGAATTCTATTATAAGAGAGTTAAAATACATGAAGGAGAGGGTAATACCTATCGAGAAAAGAGGTGGAGGGGGAGAAGAGGTGGAGGAACTTGAGTAGTTGAGGAGATCTGAAAAGTATATGATGGCTTTGATAGCAATAGGCTATTAATTCTTATGGCAAACACCATTAGAATTGATATCCATAATGCATTTTCATGATCTTTTATAAGAAATCATTTAATAATAGAATTTTAAGTCTTCCGCTTCTAGAGGTTTTGAAGCACACATTCCCCTTTGCTTAATCTATTTAGTTTCACAAGATCTAAATTGAGAAAGCTGATTTTGAACCTCTAAAACTGCTAAACTAAGCTCTTTATCAACATGATTAAGCTCTAGAAAAGAGTGAAGATATTTTTTAGAATCATTAATATCATAGAAATGTAATTCAAAGAGTACCATTGAGCTTTTATCAAGGGTAGGCTTAATATTTATTAGTCTATTGCAAAGAGCAAAGAGAGGGTCTCCCCTAATATGCAAGTTCCAAGCCTCTTTAAGATTATTATTGTACTCCAATGGTTTTTATATAATAACTTTCACTTAGGAAATAACACATTGCCCAAAGTTATAACAATAGAGGGATGGTTAGAAGTTAAAGATTCCTTAACTTTTAACTGCATAAATGATAAGCTAAGAACTAGCATGAGTTTCAACAAAACTGTATCTAAAGATAATATATTGTTCTATCAATCTATTGCCAAACCAGTTATAACAAAACCATGATTACTGAGCTCCATAAGACTAGAATTAGAAATGTACTTGCTAGGGCTGGGAGAGATGCCACCTACTATATCTTTAGTATGAAGAATGCAATTGAATCACCCAAAATAATTTAATAGAAAGTGATAATGCCATATAATAAATATGAGATCACAAGACCTTCCTTTTAACAACACAATTATCTATGTATACAAAAGCAGGGTTGATAAAAGAGGAGAAAGAGATGGATCCATGTATGTATTAGTCTTGGATATTCAACACATTGAATGACAAAGTTGAGAAATTTTGTTTAACCTAATGACAACCATTTTGGGAGGTATGAAAATAGTTGATAAAAAGTCCATTAGGGAAAATGGAAAAATGTTTTATTAGAGGGCTTAGAGAGGGAAGATGTAGATAGTTTAGTTTCAAGAAGGGGCATTGACCTTGGGCCTACCTTTCTTAGCTTGGGTGGAAGAAGGCATTGAGGATGAGGGAGATTAGAGAATTGAGTTTGAGAAGGGTATTAAGCTACAAGCCTCCAGAAGGTGGGACCATTCAAAAAGGGAAGGAGAACAAGATTCCTTATGGGTGAGAAATTAGTAAAAGATGTGATGTCATTGAGGAGGAGGGCAAGGATTGAGTGGGGTGGGAACGTTAAGTTTGGGTGTGAGGAATGAGATAAGAGGTAAAAGTGTTGAGGGGGGAGGGGGGATTGTGGGGAGAGGATCAACAAAGGGAGAGGGGGCTGTCCCAACGTGACTTCAACACTTCGAAGGCAGACAAAGCCTTTTCTAATGTGACTTATTCCCATGTGAAGGGTAATTATAGGAGGAGGTGAGGGACAGAAGAACAGAGGGCCATAAAAATTGATGATGAGCAGAAGTTCTGCAACACTTATAGGGATCAATTTTTCATTAATAAAAAATGGTATCTTGATATCAAAACCATTCATTTAGATAGTAATGAACTAAAGAAGTACTGAGTGAGTATGAATTTACACTCACCTAAGCAAAAGTGAGCCTTTACTTGTTAGGGGATCTAGAGTCAGTGGGATCTTTAATTTAATCATAATATTAGATATACCATTCTTAGACCAGAAACAAAGAGGTAGATTAGATAACTTTGTCCAGAAAGTTACCATCTTTCCAACCTAACTAGTTAGAAATTAGGATAGGGGGTGAGTGTGTGGATATTCTTCAACTTCTTTGAGGATGGAGGAGTGAGGCTCCTTTGCCTCAAGAAGGACAAAATAACATCAAAAGAAATTAGCGTATAGGATAGGGGAGAAGAAGAGGAAAATAGCTAGCACCAAATAACCCCATACCTTAGCAGAGCACATGCATCTCTCACCCTAGTTTGTATGTTTAATCTTTTTCTCCCTTCAATTATGCTGAAAAACGTATTTGCTATAAATGTCAATTTAGTGGTCTTAGGTTTCAATCTGGTCATCCATTTGCATAAAAAAACTCTCAAC
This sequence comes from Phalaenopsis hybrid cultivar, assembly GCA_002079205.1. NCBI lineage: Eukaryota > Viridiplantae > Streptophyta > Magnoliopsida > Asparagales > Orchidaceae > Phalaenopsis > Phalaenopsis hybrid cultivar. The sequence goes on along the minus strand of JXCR01123203.1, from coordinate 376,045 downwards.
ATTCTCAACCTAGTGAAAATTACTTATAAAACAAGATGGGAAAAGCCCAATTTTCTAAATGATTGATAATTGATTATGATAATGGAAGCAGGGAACAATTGTGATTAATGCAATTAATGTATTCTAATCAAGTTAAAACACTAAATTAATGCACAACTCTAAATAGAGATTCCTTTTAGGGCATTTATATGCATATCACATGATTCTTATGTGTTTATATATTTAATACCTATTTTTTTATATTTACAAGCACATTAATCAAATCTTTAACATTACATAAAAATACTATTATTATTAACATTTTCAATGTGAAAAACATCTTTTCATTCATAGGATATGACCAAAGTAGTATAAATATAAATATCAAAATTTAAGTTTTAGATATATAAATACATAAAAATTATGTGATATATATGTCAAATTTTCCTTTGGTTACATCATGCCTTGGGCTTATGATTCTTGGTAAAACTCACCATCTCTACCTTATTGTCGTCTGAAATAAATTTTAAATGAAAATTTTATTTTTATATGCAGGAGACAAGAAATCATGCATCGAACATGAAAGTTAGATGACAATTAATCTATATAAGAATATGCCTTCGAGTAAATGAATGGTATGGAAATGTCCATGTAGTAAACTTGTGCTTTATACATATATAGTAAGGCAGCATATATATTTATATATGCATACATATGCATGTACATTTATACATATACATAGATATACATACATAAATATTTATACATACATAAATATTTATACATACATATATATATATACATACATATATATATACATATATATATATAGATATATATATATATATATATATATATATATATATATATATATATATATATATATA
>JXCR01123203.1:300899-357858 GCA_002079205.1 Phalaenopsis hybrid cultivar | reverse complement strand
TTAACATGCACAAGACCTGATATTCTTTATGTTGTTGGACTTGTCAGTCGCTACATGGAGACTCCGACTATTACCCACCCGAAGACTGCTAAAAGAATTATGTGTTATATCAAAGGTACAATTAATTTTGGCTTATTTTACACATCATCCAACAATTTCAAGCTTGTAGGATATAGCGACAGTGATTGGGCTAGAGACATGGATGATAGAAAAAGCACTACATGATTCGTGTTCTTCATAGGAGACACTGCTTTCACTTGGATGTCAAAGAAACAACCAATAGTCACTCTTTCTACTTGCGAAGCAGAGTACGTGGCTGCAACCTCATGTGCTTGTCAGNAGATGAAGATGGTTTTGAGAAGATCTCAAGTGCTACTTCGGCCAAACTAGCATGGAAGAAACTCGAGGTTTCGTATAAGGGAGAAGAGAATGTTAAAAATGTACGACTTCAAACTTTAAGAAGTCAATTTGATGTTTTGCATATGAAAGAAGGGAGTTGGTCTCCGATTACTTTTTTAGAGTCATTACCATTTCCAATCAACTAAAAAGAAATGGTGAGAAGTTAGAAGATGTGGCTATCATAGAAAAGATTCTTCGATCATTAGATTCAAAATTTGATAGTATCACAACCATTATCGAAAAGACGAAAGACTTACAAGCCATGACGATAGAACAACTTCTGGGTTCATTGCAAGCCCATAAAGAAAAGAAGAAGATAAATGAAGAGATTGTCGAACGACTTCTCAAGACAAATCTCCAACCAACTCAGAAAGATGAAAGCTTCAACAACATTAGAAAGCCACAATAGAGGACGAGGACAAGGTCATGCTAGCAAGCAAGGATGGAGTACCAAAAATAACTATGAGAAAAGAGAAAGATCTACAAGAGGACATGGTCAAGGGCACTCAAATTCGAGGTATGATAAATCTCAAGTTAAGTGTTATGATTGTAATAAGTTCGGGCATTATGCAAAAGAATGTAGAGCACCTAAGTACAAAGTGAATGAAAGAGTCAACTACATTGAAGAAAAAAGAAGAAGATCNTGTGAACCCATGGACTTCCAAGAAGCCATACAAAGTAAGAAGTGGAAAGATGGAATGGATGAAGAAATCAAGACCATCGAGAAGAACGACATATGGGAGCTGGCTTCACTTCCTAAAAGGCATAAGGCAATTGATGTGAAGTGGGTGTACAAAGCGAAGAAGAATTTCAAAGGAGAAGTTGAAAGATACAAGGCATGATTAGTGGTAAAAGGCTACAGTCAAAGGGCAGGCATCGACTATGATGAGGTATTTGCCCCTGTTGCTTGATTAGAAACTATTAGACTAATCATCTCTTTGACAGCTCAAAATAAGTGGAGAATACATCAAATGGATGTAAAATCCACCTTCTTGAATGAAATACTTGAGGAAAAAGTCTACATTAAGCAGCCACCAGGATATGAAGTCAAAGGGCAAGAAGACAAGGTTCTAAAGCTAAAGAATGCTCTGTACGGGCTAAAGCAAGCACCAAGAGCATGAAATAGTCAAATCGACAAGTATCTGCAAGAGAAAGGCTTCATGAAATGTCCTTATGAGCATGCTCTTTACATCAAGAATGAGGATTAAAATGTCTTGATTGTTTGTTTATATGTTGATGACTTGATCTTCATAAGAAACAATCCAAACATGTTTGAAAAGTTCAAAGAAGCGATGACAAAGGAGTTTGAAATGACAGATATTGGGCTCATGGCATTCTACCTTGGCATTGAAGTCAAGCAAACTGAAGATGAGATANCCAACAAGAAGTGTGTTGGGAAAGACACCACAAGAAGCATGGAGTGGAAGGACGCCCGACATCTCTCATCTATGAGTTTTTGGAGGCATAACTCATGTACACATACCCAACGAGAAAAGAAGTAAGCTGGATGACAAGAGTGAGAAATTCATTTTCATTGGTAACGACAACAACTCGAAAGGCTACAAGTTATACAATCCAAATACAGGGAAAACAACCATCAGCAGAGATGTCATATTCGATGAAGAAGGAGAATGTGACTGGGGACTACATGCTGAGGACTACAACTTTTTCCAATACTTTCAAGAAGAAGACGTAGAGCAGCCAAGGATCGAGCAAGCAATAGAAGAGCCTACTACTCCACAAACAACAAGTAATCAAAGAAACTCATCATCATCAACTTCAAGAGAAAATTCAAGTGAAAGAGTACCACGCTTCAGAAGATTAGAAGATCTTTATGAGGTAACTATGAATCAAGATAATCTTACTCTTTTTTGTCTCTTTGCCGACTGTGAACCCATGGACTTCCAAGAAGCCATACAAAGCAAGAAGTGGAAAGATGGAATGGATGAAGAAATCAAGGCGATCGAGAAGAACGACACATGGGAGCTGGCTTCACTTCCTAAAGGGCATAAGGCAATTGATGTGAAGTGGGTGTACAAAGCGAAGAAGAATTCCAAAGGAGAAGTTGAAAGATACAAGGCAAGATTAGTGGCAAAAGGCTACAGTCAAAGGGCAGGCATCGACTATGATGAGGTATTTGCCCCTGTTGCTCGATTGGAAACTATTAGACTAATCATCTCTTTGGCAGCTCAAAATAAGTGGAGAATACATCAAATGGATGTAAAATCTGCCTTCTTGAATGGAATACTTGAAGAAAAAGTCTACATTAAGCAGCCACCAGGATATGAAGTCAAAGGGCAAGAAGACAAGGTTCTAAAGCTAAAGAAGGCTCTATACGGGCTAAAGCAAGCACCAAGAGCATGGAATAGTCGAATAGACAAGTATCTGCAAGAGAAAGGCTTCATGAAATGTCCTTATGAGCATGCTCTTTACATCAAGAATGAGGATGAAAATATCTTGATTGTTTGTTTATATGTCGATGACTTGATCTTCACAGGAAACAATCCAAGCATGTTTGAAAAGTTCAAAGAAGCGATGACAAAGGAGTTCGAAATGACAGATATTGGGCTCATGGCATTCTACCTTGGCATTGAAGTCAAGCAAATGGAAGATGGGATCTTCATCTCACAAGAAGGTTATGCAATGGAGATATTGAAGAAATTCAAGATGGAGAATAGTCAACCTATAAAAACTCCTGTAGAATGTGGAGTCAAGCTATCACAGTTTGATGAGGGAAAAAGAATTGATCCAACATTTTTCAAGAGTTTGGTTGGAAGTTTGCGCTACTTAACATGCACAAGACCTGATATTCTTTATGCTGTTGGACTTGTCAGTCGCTACATGGAGACTCCGACTGTTACCCACCTGAAGACTGCTAAAAGAATTATGCGCTATATCAAAGGTACAATTGATTTTGGCTTATTTTACTCATCATCCAACAATTTCAAGCTTGTAGGATATAGCGACAGTGATTGGGCTGGAGACATGGATGATAGAAAGAGCACTACAGGGTTCGTGTTCTTCATAGGAGACACTGCTTTCACTTGGATGTCAAAGAAACAACCAATTGTCACTCTTTCTACTTGCGAAGCAGAGTACGTGGCTGCAACCTCATGTGTTTGTCATGCAATTTGGCTTCGAAATCTATTAAAGGAGTTAAGTTTACCACAAGAAGAGGCGATTAAGATTTGTATCGATAACAAGTCTGCAATCGCGCTAGCAAAGAATCCTGTTTTCCACGATAGAAGCAAGCACATTGATATGCGTTATCACTACATCAGAGAATGCATCGAAAGAAAGGAGATACAAGTGCAGTACGTGAAGTCTCAAGACCAAGTTGCAGATATCTTTACCAAGCCACTCAAGAGTGAAGACTTTATTAAAATGAGAAGTTTGCTTGGAGTCACAAAATCAAGTTTAAGAGGGGGTGTTGAAATATAAACTTGTTTTAGTTGTTTAAATAAAGCTTAATTTCTATAAGCTTATTCTAGAATATGTGGTAGGTATGAAATTATTGTGTAGTAGGTGTGGTAGGTGTGGTAGGTGTTGAATTATTGTGTGGTAGTTGTGGAATTGTTTGTAACCATTGGACTGTTATTGTGGTGGCACAATCCTAGCCATTAATTTAGGAGGTTCCACTAGTATAAATAGGGGTTGAGTCTTTGAGTTTGTATCAAGCAAAGTAAAGGTGATAAATAAAAGTGAAGTTTCTTCCATAAGTTGTTTTTTAGCCTTTGTCATTTTCCTAAAAGCTTCTCCATTCCAACACAAAGTACCACTTGTCAGGTGCAAGAAAGCATTTTTTTTAGCTCAGAGGTGCTATCCTGGTATTGAATATATTCTTGATAGGGTTGGTGTAGTTCCTATGATGGACAAAATTAGAGAAAATAGTCTTAGATGGTTCGGTCGAATTAAACGTTGATCATATCCGATTAGGAGAGTAGATGTTTTAGATTTGACTTATATTAAGAAAGATAGAGGTAGACCATAAGAAGACTTGGGCTTATTGTATAAAAAATGATCTTAATTTATTAGAACTAAATGAAAATATGTCACTAAATAGGACGCAATGGAGAAAAAGAATTCATGTAGCCGACCTCACATAGCGGGATTAAGGTTTTGTTGTTGTTGTTATTGTAGAGGTGCTCACCTGCTTAGAGTGCTCATCTAGCTTATTGTCAATCATCCAACTGTGTGGCATTCACCTAGTGTATAGATGAACATTTGTAATTCCATCTCTTTAATCAGATGACCCCACAATATTAGCCCTCTACTCTATCAACTTTGTCATAGAAGCCTTAAAAGTACTTATTAAGAAAATCATCCACGTGTACTCTATAACTTCTTCAATGTTTTGTCTGAGAGTCTATACAAATTAAAGAATTTATTTATTTATTCATTTTTCAAGATAAGATTTTAAATTTTTGTCTAGCGCCCAAAATCATAAAAATATCAAATGTCTATAAGCTTTTAGGCTGCAGTGCTTGAAACCATTTTAAGCTTATGGTTTTGCCCTGAATATTTCTTCTTTTTCTTTTCTTCACTTCTACTCTTGTTTCCATCAAGATTTTTTGGGCTCTAGAAGCAGGGTTTGGGTATCACCATGTAAAAATTTGGATGCAACAACATTTCAAAAGGAGATAACATAGAATAATGCAAACAGTAGAGAAACATCTTTGTACCTAAAAACTCGAAAGTTAACTAATAAATACTTTTAGAAATGAAGGACTGAATCACACAAAATATCCAAATAGACATGAAGTAGGGCATTTATGCAGCTACCATTAGGCCCCATAGATTCAATCATACAAAAACAACCCTAAGGGATTAAACAACAAATCCGTAAACTGACTATGGATGAAACATACTATCTCAATAGTGATAGTAATCTCTCACCATAAAGGACCAAGATTAGGTTTCAATTAACAAATGGCTTTTGTAGGGAGATTGCAAAAGGCAAGAATCCAATTTAAGTCAAAATTCCACACAAAATTATATAAAGTGTTTTTCTGATCTAATTAAATTTGTGGTTTGTTTAAAAGTAACCACCTTTTTTTTTACTTGAGAGATGCTTAGTTGTATCAAGAAGTTTTCACTGACTTCAAAAAATAGCCCCTTCAATGGTTCCCTTGGCTTTTTTGAAGATGAGAAAGGAGCTAGGTGTGATCCTTAGGAGAAAAGTGAGAGGTAAAAGACCTCAGACTATGAGTCAACTAAGCTATCTTCAGCCTTGACTTATGAAAGAGCATTAAAAATGTTTTTTTAGTTTATAATAGCCATATATATAAGTTGAATTGCTAGATCTCACTCAACATGTTATTATTAAGTATAATAGCATAGTTAGGCCTTCTATATTAGGTCATCAAAGTACATGACCCAACAAGAAGAGAATTTTATCGAATTATGAATGATGTCAAGAGTTGTACAAATATTGAAACTACAGAAAACAAGCACCATTTTCAAAGTTATTTGTATTTCTATGGATGGACTCACCATATTTATAAAAAAGCCACTATGAATTATCAACCCACTATCCATACAAAATAAGAAAGTGATACCACTACTTGGTAACACTATGAAGAGTCACGATCCACTTATCATCATCTGATTGAATCCATCTTGAGTGTATCAAAGACTGAAGTCATGATAGCTATTTAAAATAAAGGTTTTTATAAGAGAATAACACTTGGTTATCATAAATACACCACAAAGTACAACTCGAAATTTCCTTTATTCATGATCTTAAAAAACTATATGATTAGCAAAGACATCATGAGTGCATTGTTGAATAGCCAATTTATGAGAGCTTGAAATGGTTTATCACCACTTGAACTGATCAAACCAAAATAAGTGACAATCTCTCATCACGTTTATATATATAGGACCCTTTTCTAGAGAGTTTGTTTTAGACAATTGACGCAATATAAAAAGCACATTGGCTAAAATAAACTAGAACCTTTTAAAGGTTACTTATGCACTCATAGGACTCGAGAGAGTCGATTTGCTTTGCTTTTTGTCATTGGGTGAACATAGGGAATCAATAGCTCAACTGCTCGTAACCAAACATGATGTGGTTGTGGTTGTGGTTGTTACCCTTGATTTTGCCATCTTGTGTGACAAGGGCATGGCACATAGAGGACTAGCCAAATAGGTTGGGCCAGACTAGTTTAACTAAATGTAGACCTTTATGGACATTTACTTTCACATTTTTAAAAACTTGCTACATCCACAAACTATCTTATGCGAGGGCTAATATATCATTCTAACATGTCTAGTCTTCAATTTGATTGAATCAAATCAAATTGAGCTTACATTCTATCTTCTTACATTGCATCAAATTTTGTGTTTTATGTCAAAACTACGTTTGATAAAAAAAAAAGAAATACATTGCACTTAAAATAACTATAAATATTCTTATGTAATGAAATTAGATCCGTAGCTTTTTTCATTGATGGATATAAACTATGAAAATTTTTAAAAAAAATTAAAAAAAACTATGAAATTCAATATTCTAAATCTCATAAGATTGGGCTGTTAAAATAACTTACCTTCATATTGCTTGAAACTCCAACAAAACTCAACTCTACTAGACTTAAGACATTATAAAGTCTCTGAACTTGAACCTTGGATTTGATCTTACTCATATATATCTTATAATTGACCCAAAATTTTCATAGGTGTATAATATAATGAAGATAGTTGTATGTATGTGTAAATGTATTTTATAATACATATAAACTCATTGAAGGAATAATAAAAAACGTATNGAGATAAATTTTAAGCTAGAAATATTCAATTTTCGATTGAAAGTCATCCAGAGCTCTGATTTCAGCAAATACACAATCCAATTGACTGGTACGATGAGACAGATTAAATGGTACCAAATTTGATCCAATTTGTGCTAAATCACACCCTGATCAAGGCGTAAAATTGTTTTTAGAAGCTTTTAGAGCATATTTTGAAGGTCAAACAGATGTTGAATCTAGCGAGCTTATAGCAGATTGAGCATCTCGACAACATTACAGAGATTTACTTTATTATTGACGTTTAAAAATTGTCGGTAATAACAGATAAATCGTAGATAATATATTTACCGATGATTTAGCTACGACAAAGTTGACGTAGCAAAAATGTTTGTCAGTAATTAAATTACAGATGCATTTACCGATGATTTACATTAACCGACTGTTAACTGACTTACCATAATCGTCGCTATAGATTCAAAAATATGCAACGTTTAATCATAGATTGATCGTCGGTTATATAACTAATGAAAATGTCCAAAGGAAAAGTGTTGCAATTTCGTTGGAAAAATGTAGCATTTATGTCAGTAAACTGTCGATAAACCATCGGTTAATTCATGGGAATTTATCGACGGCCCTGTTTGTAGCAAAAGTGCAACACTTTGATTGTCAGAAAAGCTTCGCTTGTCCGTTAAACCTTCATAAAATCGTCGATAAACCATCAAAAACTTGTACCATCAGAAAAAAAATATAAAGTCTCTTTCGATGCTACAACACACATACCNATAAAACCGTCGATAAGCCGTCAAAAACTCGTACCATCAGAAAAAAAATATAAAGTCTCTTTCAATGCTACAACCCACATACGTGCAATCTTAACAGATCAATCAAAACACATCATAACACAGTAACAAAACTAATTAACACATAAATCATATAGATAAAAAAATTTGAATTAAAATAAACAAAATGTACAAATGCACAATAGAGTTAGTGTTCACTAACAATAAATTGTTCAATGCACAACCAAAAAAAAAACCTACTCATCCTCCTTAGCATCTTATGTCCTCTCCTTATCATAATCATTCCCACCCTCATTCTGCATTGGCTCCTTCCCTTTATGCCGTTCCAAACGCAACATTGTTTTAATCTTTTCCCTAATTTCTGATCTCAGGGTGACTACCTGGGAGCAACATGATGATGCATCTCCTCCTTCTGTGAGGTGAAAGTGGATACACCAGATGTGCTAAAGGCCGAGCAAGCATCATAGGCTGACGCCTGAGACCCCAACCGTAGACCCTGCCATTCCTCTTCCCACTGACAGCCTCCCTCTAGATGTCGTACTTAGAAGGATTGTGAGATGTGCCTGAACCACAGACCAACTGCTGAGATCGTCTCTCAATGAGCCTCAGGAAGGCCTCCTACAAAACATATGATAAATGAAAATGAGAGAAGAAAACCATCATAGAATAGAAAACTAAATGCTAAACTTTGAATCTAGAATGACTTACAAATTAACTAGGAACTGAACCAACTCATGAATTAAATATCAAAACCAAAATAAATTTAAAATTCACCAAGTTAAAAAATAGAACCACCACTAAGAAGAGCAACTGTGATCCCTAGTTAGCTAATTGAGAAATAAAACTCAAGATCACATATCCTCAAGAATAATATATTATCGTAAGACTTCATGTTGAAAGATGATGGGTATCACTCGATAATAGCCTTAATTATTCAAACCAAGAAGTTAATGATATATAATTGGTTTGCAAAATTTTCAATAGACCATTCCCCTGCCTACTGCAAGGATTAGATAGGGTTTAGGTTATGTGGGTATTAATTCTTTTATAGGCGTAAGCCCCTATAATTAATTACATCTCAAGCGAAAGAAATCACTTAAAAAATTAATATTTGGGTTTTGTCTTCAAGAATTTAAAGTTTAAGTTTTTATGATTGGTCATTAGAAAATGAAGTGGGGAGCTTTCAAAGTGGAACAAACATTTTGGGAGCCAAAGGAATAAAAGGCAGGGGATCTCACGGATTTTGAGGAGAACCTCAATGATTTCCCAAATTATCCTTCACATTGGCTATAGATTTTGAAAATGATGTTATTTTTTATTTTCTCCTACCATTTTATTTTTAATCTAGAGCTTATATTTTTCGACGTATGATCAACGTAGAAAACCTAGGAAGATAGAAGGATTTACGTCGTATCAAACAAACAACCTCGTCATTCTAAAAGGAGTTAGGGCTTATAACGCATGACATCCAATCATGCAAAAGCCCAAAAGATGGTGTGAGGATTTACCTCATATTAAGCAAATAACCTCGAAGTCCTAAGTGTTTATGTTATTTAAGTCTATAGAAATTTTAGTCGAGGATTGTCCTTCACTTCATGTTTTGGTCTTGATTGTCGTCTAAAAGTTGTCCACCACTCGATCTCATCGTCGCCTCGTTCTATGAAGAGAGAAGGGGAGAGAGAAACCATGCCTCGAACGGTCTAGTCTAGTTTATTTGATTTAGCATTATGATTTTATGAGGTGTTTGAGGTGATATTGTTGTTATTCTTATTCATGTTTAGCCAATAAGTTTTGTTATGGGGTCTCAAGAATTATTAGATTTTTGTCAAGCTGATGTTTCAATCACTTGGTAGACGGTTCCAACCTAAGCATATGTTCAACGTCCTTTACCTTATGGCTTTTTTTCCACATGTCAGAAGTGCAGTACGGAAAATAATATAGTTGTATGTTTAAATAAAGCATATGAAAATAAGTACAATAAAAGAGAATGGTATAGTAATGCATACTTGTCGTCTCTGACGTTGTTTCAATGAGTTTAAAATTATACATTGAGCATGCAAATAAATAGGAATTAGACAAATGCAGCGTTTTGATTTTTGGGTGTGACATATATTAAAACACAAGCATGAAAGGTTATACAGATTTAGGCAATAAAAATACAAATATTAAAGTTTGACTTAAGTATTCATGAGTCAAGAGTGGGCTCAACTTCAGAAACTTTAGCCCTGCTAATTCATCAGGAGGGACTTCGGGAAGCAACCATCAGGATTTATGTGTATAAAGTCCAACATCAGATAGAAGCTATGCCAGTATCTTCCTTACCTAGCCCGTCTTTAAGACTATTCACACTTTAAATTAGTCAATGTTCTTTATAGAACCTCTAGTAAGGGTAAATAATATTATTGTTTCTATATGGCACAACACAATTTGAATACTTCCACAACAGAATTTATATACTTGTTACTGATTCATGATAAGGAAAAATATATTTTATTTATATTGCCTTCATCTTACGAACATCTAGTTAAATTTAGTTAGTTGCTTACTTTATTTTTAATTATAAAAAATTACTAAAAATAATCAAACTTTCATTCCTATTATAGCATCTATTGTTTGAGTAAGAAAACTTTACATAGTAAAACTTGTTATCTAATTTCTTCTGACTTATTTAAAGATTGAAAGTTCTCCCTGTGAGTTTGATATTTGGGGCTTAATCAAAATTTTATATATTACTTGATAACGATACGTATACTTGCGTAGTATCCCATATTTAAATATAATAATTGCATTCTTATTTGCTTCGAAGTCAAGTTTTTACCTAGCTGTTGCTGGGTATCAAGTTTTTGGTGTCGTTGCAAAGTAAGAAATATAAGTAAGGAAGCATTAAAAATATAACCGCATACTTTGTAATACTCTCATATAAAATCGTGATTAGAATGCTTCAGGCCTATTGTGTGATAGAAAAGTATCGCTTAGACTGAAAGAAAAAATTTATAACACGGTGGTGAGACCTACAATGCTTTATGATGCAAAATGTTGGCCTTTAAAACAGAAGCATAAAACTAACTTAAGTGTTGATGAGATGAGAATGATTAGGTGCATGAGTGGCTTACACTTAGAGACAAAATGCAAAATGAATACATCCGTGATAGGGTTGGTGTTGCTCCAGTGACAGACAAAATTAGAGATAGTCGTCTTGGATGGTTTGGTCACATTAAACCTTGACCATCTGTTGATCTGATTAAAATAGTCGATGTTTTAGATTCTACTTTTGTTAAGAAAGACAGAGGTAGACCTAGGAATACTTGGGCTTATTGTATAAAGGAAGATCTTAATTTATTAGAATTAAATGAAAATAAGACACTAAAAAGGACGCAATGGAGAAAAAAGTTTCATATAGTGGGATAAAAGTTTATATATATTAAACATTAAAATATGTATTTCTATTATATGCTAATATTTTTTGGATCTATTACAAAATAAAAATTAATTGGGGTATTTTAATCTCTTTTTTTTAATATTTTATCTGATTTAAATTTTAGCAAAAAACATAATAAACATATAATCATCAAATTTAATAATTTTGCAGAGAAGATACAAGAAATTAATAAATTGAAATATATATCATATTTATGTAACATTTTGAGTCAAAACAGTTAGTGTGTGTGACTTATATTATCTAAATTTGATAAAAGATATGGAGGCTATTTTTAATAAAATTGTTTGTGCCCCCACCAAAAAGTAATTTTGACCCATATATAGCACTTAATTTCTATCCTTTTACATATCTAATAATTACATTCCAATATATACATATCTATATATATACCACATCACATGTGCATCAAAGATATTTATTTCATTTTTAAAAATAAAAATACTGATATTTTTAGTATAATATCAAAGATGTCAGTGGGATAAATATAAAAAAAATGAACTTTAGGTGTTAGATACTTAGGGTCCGTTTGGGCCAGCTTGTGCGTTTCAGGAGCAGGGGTCGACCCGCGGTCTGCGTTCAGTGTAAAAACCCAAACACAGTTTCAGATAAGTTGATGAAACGCCCGAACCAAACAGTACGGTGACGTTTTGAAAACTCCGCCCGCACTTATAAACTGCCCCAAAAGACCCTTAAATGCATAGAAATTGTGTCTGTATGTAATTTCTAGAAAAAGAAGTTTAGCTCTTCAGTCCCACCGAAAACGTGGATACTGAAACATGAAGTCCCCTTTCCCTTTCCCATGAAATTAATTAGAAAGGGAAGGATAAGACCGACCGACAATGCTGCATGCCAGAAACAGGAACCGTGGTGTTCAAATCCTAGCTTGTCCGTGAGTACCTCGTGAACATTTCATATGCCAAAGGTAAAAACATCCACCCCGCAGTTGTCTTATCACATCAATGCCTTATGTTGTCTTGCTGTTCTACTTCGCTACGCTTCCTGGTTTTAAGAGGATACAAGGCATCTCAATTATGAGTTTTTAAGAGAACTTAATAAGGCGGTAATGCATGTCTGTTTTGCTCATTATTGCTATTATTATTGCCGCTATATTGTTTTCTGAAAAATTGAAGAAAAAAGAAAAAATAACGAGGTCTGGGTGAGTCATAATAATCTACTGTAAGTTCGCCGGTGTAAAGATAGACGATTATCCAACAATTGGGAAATGTTTACAATGCTACAATATTTGTTAGTACACAACAAAAATTCATTATACAATGATCAAGTGCAGTTGCCACGAGAGTTATCACCAGGCCTTCAATATACATCATTCAGAGAACATCGTTGCATGTTATTTGGAATACTATGTTACTTCGTATGCATAATGTTGTGTTATTCAATAGTGTAATTCATTACTCAACAGAATACTTCGTTACTAAACAGACAAATTTGTAATTTAATAATGTACTTTGTTATTTACTAGAGTCCGCAATGCTAGTGAGTAGGGGGCGGCCGATAGTGGTCAACGGTATTCGATTGTTACGAAAGCCGGAAGTTGTCGTCAGGTATTTAGTCTGGGATATCACTGAAAATGGGCTCGTTCTCTTCCTCTTGCTCAAGTGACAAGAGGGGTCTATCATAGCCCCTTGGGGAGGGGCCTATTTAAAGCCCCATAGGGAGGGGGATTTTTGCTCTTTGGCAAAGAAATCCCATAACCACACCATTAAATTTCCCCCCCCACATTGATTTACTACATAATTTTGTCATTAGAGTCGAGCAATCCTGATGCTAACATGCCAATAATTCAATGTAAAACAACTTTAAAGGTGAATTTACGTTGAAAAATTGGGCATCACAAATGCAGTTAGCATTGATATGGCTGAATTAAACAAATTACATCGAAATTTTTGTTTAACTTTGTCGACATTTGTCAGTTTTGACGTGACATGCTGGCATAAATGTTAGCTACAAATCTTTTGTCTATCATTTCTGGATGCAAACCTATGTCATTATTTATGTTCAGTATTGCTGTCAGATAGGGTGATTAGCATCGAAATGCACCGCATATATAAACGTCGGGAATTTCCAATGCAACGCCATTGTTAATTTTTAAATATATATATAGAAGAACGACCATATTCTTACAATATGCACACAACAAACATTATAAGTATTTACTTATCATCAACACAACACAAAACATATTGCACAAAAATATATCATTAATGATAATATGTAAAATTTGACAAACATTACTCAAAATCTATAAAAATGTTTATTTAAACATAGAATATATATAGGATAATGTCCAAATACTAAATAAGAAAAAAAAAAAACATAAACCTCTATGTGGCATCATCATTAAACTCATTCTTATGCTCTCCCTCTCTCCCTCCTCATCATCCACCAAACTCAGAGGGTGCTTTCCACGACAATCTATAATGTGTTGGATTAGTCGTGCTACAATGCCCTCTACTCTCTACTTGCCCTCATGTTTCTCACATAGCTCCTCAATGATAGCAGCGATAAGTCAGATAAGCTCATCATTCTGTGATGATGATGACCTAGGACCACCCTAAGCAGCTCGAGGGTACTTGACCTCAAATGCAATGCCCCATGCGCCTAGGTTGTATACCTTGATCTTTTTCATTGCTACTGCCCACCTCTAAATCTCAAAATCAGAATGCTAGTGGTAGACTGACTACCATTAGTACTAGTGACTATCATGTTATGGTTCAGTCTCTAGCACTGTGTCTCTCGAATGTGCCCGTACTCCTATAAAATTAAGCATAGTCTTAATTGACATTTTACATTAATAATGTATGAAAATATAAAAAATCAAACTTTATTACTTACATTGACATGCCAAGAGAGTTCAGAGACCCGCTATTATGTTTTTGAGCGTCGATGTGTCCGAATATGCAATTCTACACTGGCGAGTAGTTGACCATGCTCTATTTGAGTTTGT
The DNA here is from genome assembly GCA_002079205.1 of Phalaenopsis hybrid cultivar. Classification (NCBI taxonomy): domain Eukaryota; kingdom Viridiplantae; phylum Streptophyta; class Magnoliopsida; order Asparagales; family Orchidaceae; genus Phalaenopsis; species Phalaenopsis hybrid cultivar. Next base: position 343,509 of record JXCR01123203.1, on the reverse strand, counting down.
AAGTAGCATCAAAATTTTCTTTGGTTTATGTGATATTGGTAAGATCAACATAAGAAATAAGCAATTGTGGTCATACACGTATCATCGAGCAAGCTACATGATGTAATGATCATTTAACAAAATAAGGAATGTGTTACAGTGTGATTATATGATGTGAAACTATTGCACATAAGCCAAGCCTAACATTATGTGATTCAGCTTCAAAATTAGGATAACTACGGTCAAAGTGTTTCAAGGCTTCTTTGTTTAACTGATGACTCAAAAAATTAGTACTAAAAAAATATTGTATTGTGTCATGTTCTGTGAGGAGTTGTATATAAAAGTGAATAATCATTGAAGTGGGATATGAGCGAAAAGGAGAAGTAAAACTTGTATGAACTATTCTTTCTTATTTTTAATTTTTTTGCCCCCTTGATTTTAATCTCTTAGGATTACAAAACCTATAGTTTGTCTTCATTGTATTATGCATATAATATAGTATGCAACTATCAACATAGCAATCAATCTTTTAAGATAATAAACCTAACTTTAAAATTAACTTTATTATTCTATAAAAGTCATCTAGAACAAAATTCCTCTTAGGGTTTATCTTTTTTAGTGATGATGCTACTTGATTAAAGCATTCTAAGAGCATATTATAATCGGATTTAATGCTCGACCTTCTTAGTGCAACTTATAATTTCTAATGCATAATGCAACATTCTCATAAAGCCTATTGTGCAGCACTTAGTAAATCATAGAATATTTTTTGTTACACTATTCAGTGCATTATCATCCTCAATAACACTAAAAAAAGAGGACATTATTGGCATAAAAAACCGTTTCTTCATATGTGCTAGGATTATATTCTGTTGAGGGTTAGAACTTGATAGAACACCAACATGATTATATCGAACACTTGGTTCATACTCACCATGTGTAGTCCAATGCCAGTAAGTGGGTTGAAATGTCTTGCGGTATGGAACCAACTTAACATTTTCAGGTGTTGGATATGTTTGATTTTTGTGATTCGCACAAGAGCAAAAAAATTTACCTTCTAAAAAGTAAATGAACAGCTATGATGTCACTTGCACAAATTTCTCTATAAAATTCAAAAGCTGATTAGTGAGCTATGTTCCCCTTGGATATAAATTACTATGCATGCATGATATCAAATTTTGAATATTAATCAAAAAATTATTTTTGAATTTAAATATTAGTATATTTAAATAACATTCGTACATACACTCTACTCAATTCTCATGTATTACATTTATAACACTTAAAACTTTTAATTATGTCATACAACCCACACAATTCTTACATAATACATATCCAACACCTAAACTTAAGTTTTTACATACAAACCATACAATTCTTATATATTACACATCCAACATGTAAACTTCAAACATTCCACACAACTCTTGTGTATTATATATTTAAGACATAAACCTCAATATTTACGAACAAATCACACAATTCTTATGTATCATATATTAAACTCCTAAANATATATATATATATATATATATATATATATATATATATATATATATATATATATATATATATAAGGATGGCCAGTGGACAGACCCCCGACCAAAGATTGTGTATGTGCGTGTTCGTAGCATTCTCATGTCAGTTGATAGAGCATCAGTTTTGATGGTGTAATTTTCTTTTGATCTGGGGTTCGAATCCTGCCTCCTGCGACTGTTGTCTTAAGAAGAGGGTACTCGAAAATTTAGGCGCATCGGTCTACCCAAGGCCTGACGGGGGTTGGGTGCCTATATATATATATATATATATATGTGTGTGTGTGTGTGTGTGTNNNTATATATATATATATATATATATATGTGTGTGTGTGTGTGTGTGTGTGTGTGTGTGTGTTTCGGTCATCCCCAATGAGAATGTGACTATTACATGTGTTTAAAAAGGGAATGGCCTGAGACTATTACACGTGTTTCGATCAGCCCCAATGCACCTAATAATTCGAGTACCACACCCTCCACCGGGGGAATCAAATTCTAGACTAGAGGGGGCTTACAACTAACACACAGATGCCCGACCAACTGATCTGAGTATGNTATATGTTCTGTTAAATATAGTTGATAGATGCGCATCATCATCATAGTTCCTGTAGAATGTTAAAATACTTGTTGTTTAAATTATTAAACTTAGAAAAAAATCTTCTTTTAGAAGTGATGATATATGAACTTTATGTTATGTTTAGAAATGAATTTCTGCTTCAGAAGTTTAAAAAATGACGTTGTTACAGTCTTCTTTTAAACATTTTTAACAAATAGAGGCAGCATAGTCATTTCTCCAGAAATAGCTGACACATAGCTGTTTTCATACAGCTGCACTAAACAGACAGTCAGTTTCCTCGCAGCTGCTTCCCCGCAGCAGCTTCTTGGGGCAGCGCTAGGAAGCTGCAGCTGCGCCAAATAGAGCCTCTTTCGAAAGGCGAAACTCCTTTAAAAAAATATATATTTTTTTATAGAATTGTATTAATCATACAGACGCTACGCGGTTGCAATTTACTTCAATTTTCATATTACACAATAGGCCACACGTTCAAATATTTTATTTGTTTAGAACTTTCTTGCACTAGATGGTGATTTAATATTACTTCTAATTAACAAAAAAAAAATATTTGGATGTTACAAAGCTGTTTTTTTTAAAATTTTTGAAAATTTTCACTTTTTTTTATATATTTTTTACTGGTTAGATTTCTTTTATTTGGAGAGAGCGCCTACGTCTGTAGAAATTCTGATCCGGTGAAACAACGTTAGAGCGAAAAATTTTGATCGTTTCAAATTGCAGCTCGTCTCCTACGAATCGACGAACTTAACTTTTAAAAAAAAATTGGTAAACATTGTCGTTGTTTCGAACGAAGCCTCTATTAGAGATATTTTATGTTTTTACTAAAAGAATTATATAATCATATTAATGATACATTTAAATTTTAAACTAATAAAAAATATAAAATTATCATTTCACTGGCTTATAAAAAAAATGACTAATTAATTTTAATTTCTTACATAAAAATTCAAAAGAATTATTTTTAGTTAATATAAAAAATTTTAAAAATAAAAACAGTTTAATATGAAATTTATAATAGCAAGTTATTTAAAATTTATATTATTCATTTAGTTTAAAAATAATAAAATTGAGCTAATAAGTAATATTATTGAAATTAAAATAATTGAAGCAACAATTACATAATTTGGCTTCAACATTCAAAATAAGAAGATTCAAACATTACATTCATCGAAATAATTTCAAACTCCATTAAAATAATAATTGTTAGTACAACAAGTCTTAAAACAATAGAAAACTAGAGTCTATCTATACTCCAAATCTCAAAAGAGGTGCTTGTATGAGAAATTAAATGTCTTTTTATCATGTCAAATGTAAGCCCTATCAACAACCAAAAGTATCATACAATCCATCCCCCAAATATTAAAATTGTTACGTTCATATATATATATGAATGCCCCAAATACTGCTTCTCTCAATTGGGTCAAAACTCAGGTGTGTTTTGATTGATCTGAAGAGCTCGCGCCATGAGAATCGAACCCCCGACCCGAGGGACTTATGTCAGAGGCTGCACCAATGAGTCTGGACATGGAGCGCGCAACACACTGAGAGAGATATATATATATTAACATGTTCATATTTTATCATATATTTTTTGCCGACTCATATTCTTTTCAATTTATACAATAAAGTAAGAGATTCATCCATTAATGTAATCCAAAATCAATATTAAATTAAAGGCTTGTCATTATACATTTTCTAATCGACCTAACTTTGCATCTATAAAGTTGTCTCTGTGAGAGAATCGTGCCCAAGTTTGAACGGAAGATTTTTCAAAATCACGGCGCAAAGACCAAAGAAACCCGCACTGATTGGTCCTTTTATTAACTTTAANTATATATAATTATTTTAAATTATTTTATATTTCGAACAATAACGATTCGAACACAAACGAACGCGTCACTGNCAAACTCTATATATATATATATATGTATGTATGTATGTATGTATGTATCTTGTGATTGTATTATTGAAGTATAAGAAAGGAAGTTTGAATAGCTTTTGAATTTAGAGGTAGAGTTATAGGACCTTCGCTGGCTATCAGATATGCAGGCTTCAGTTTTTACTGACTCATCTTCAAGAAAAAAATATTACCTCAGGAGTACTGATGTATCAGTACTCCAATGAGGGAGTGTCACGTAGGCATCACGGTGGGACCATTGCCTACGTGGCACCCCCTCATTGGACTACTGATGCATCAGTACTCCTGAGGTAATATTTTTTCCATCTTCANAATCGAACACAAACTCCTTGACGAACCGAACACGAACTGTTCGCGAACAACGAGCTTTTTTTGACAGCCCTAATCTTGTGATTATATTATTGATATATAAGAAAGGAAGTTTGAATAGCTTTTAAATTTAGAGGTAGTTATAGGAACTCCGCTGGCTATCAGATATGCAGGCTCCAGTTTTTGTTGACTGGTCTTCAAAGCTAATTATGAGGCTAAGCCCAAATAATATAAGATATGGCGTGTATAAGATAATAAGATAAAGAAGTGGCGTGTGGCAAAAATATGGCCAATTATTGTAAAGTTGACCCTGTGCGCGTGTGGATATANAATATATAATATCTATATTAGTATATTACTAATATAATATATTAATATATTATTATTATTAATTTATTATATTTTATAATTTATAAAATTTAATGTTTTAAAATATCATTAATTTTTATATATAATTATTTTATATTATTTTATATTTCGAACGTTAAAATATAATAAATTTTTTATATATAATGATTTTATATTATTTTATATTTCAAACAATAACATTTGAAACACACGAACGAACACATCATTGTTCGTGTTTAGTTCGTTTAACTAACCGAACGAAAAAAATTTGTTCACGTTCGTCTCGTTTACTTATTGAACGAATCCAACACAAACTCCTTGACGAACCGAACACGAACTGTTCGCGAACAACGAGCTTTTTTGACAGCCCTACTCCTAAACTTCAATTTCTACCCATTACATGCCTTTATCTGCCTATAAGAAAATGGCTTCCTTTTCAATATTATTCATATTTATCTGGTTGTAGCCAAAATAAGTATCCATGAAATTAAGCATTTGATGTTTAGAGTTAGCATTCAAATAAATAATCATTTTAGAGGAGAGGAAAACTATTTTTTGTACAAACTTTTTCAAGACCAGTATAACCGACACATATCCTTAATGCTTTGGAAGTCTTCTTCCCACTAACAATGAGTTCTATCCCGTAAGAAATTTTCTTAGAGAATTTTGTCTTCCTCTTGTTCGATTGCTCGCTTGCATTCTTGCATAAATTATACTTTTTGTGAAAAATCAATTTATATGTGTGGCAATCTTTATAGAGTTCACAACTTCTTCAAGGTCAGCTCCATGTATATCTACCAAACTCCAAACAAACACATCTTGATTTATGCAGAGAAAATCTATGTACTATAACTTTGCTAACTTGAGAGTAAAGAACCAAGCTGCATAGTCTATTAGGGTTGTTTCTCAAATAAGGAGACACATATCAAGTCTTAAATTGGTAAAGCCTGTTGAGATATATCGTCATCTAGAAGATTGATTCTTAATAATAAGAATCTCATATAAGCATAGTTGGGCTTCTTTAAGATAACACAATCAAGCTGCTTTTTGGTCTTCACATGTAATGTAAAATCCGGTTGGTATAGGCAATTTCATCTTGAGATGAGGTAGAGAAACCATAGTCACAAATATTGATAGGATAGGTCTTTGGAAGATGTTATTATATGTTGATTCCAACTTGAAGAAAAGAAATTGGATCATGTGAGATATTTTTGGGAGAATTCTCCCAATATAATAAGGGGAGTAATTGTCCCCTTGATATTCAATGACTGATCATCAATGTGATGAAGAGGAATGATTGATTATCAAAATGGTAGAGAGGAATGACTGATTATCAAAATGGTAGAGAGGAATGACTGATTATCATAGTGGTAGAGAGGATTAGTAGTGGGTTGTAGTTTTTCTTGGTCAAGCCCAAACCAAGAAAATCTGAGTAGAATATGATGTTGATTAAACTTCTTCCATCATTAGGATTCTCCTAATATAATATGGAGAGTAATTGTCCTCTTAATATTCAATGACTGATTATTAAAGTAGTAGAGATGACTAGTAGTGGGTTGTAGTTTTTATTGCTCAAGTCCAAACCAAGGAAATCTGAGTAGAATAAAATGTTGTCTAAACTTTATCCATCAATTAGGGTTCTCTAAACATTATAGCATCACCGATTCGAGTGCTTACAATAAGGGGATCTTGGTGGGAAATTTGAGCCCCTTTAAAATCGGATTCATCAAAACTAATGGAGTTACTGACATAAGATTTCTTTGGTGAAGGCTCTTCATATGAAACAATAAGAATTTTCTTGTTTAGAAGTAATCCTCCAGAGATAATTGTGAGTTAGCCAACATTCTGATGATTCTCTCGTTATTGCTTTTGGGCTTTTTGCCCCCAGTAGGGGCATTGTTGGTGTTGGGGATCTTGCTTTTAAAGAATTGAACCATGTACCCTTTCACAATCAATCTTTCAATCTCTTATTTGAATTGAACTTATAGTTTAGTATTTTTATCATGAATTTGGTAGAAGTATAATACTATTCATGATTCCTTATATTCAGCTTCAACGGAGGTAGCCACTTGAGAGTTTTTTTATCCTAATTCACCATCAGGATGTTAAAATATAATTTGTTAAGAGGCGTAAACTCTTTCTCGGGTTGATATTCATGTATATATAGTCCTGAGGACAAACAATTTTTTTCATGCAACTTGAACACCTTATGCTCCGATGCTTGCAAGGCATCTATGGGATTCTTCTTAAATTTTCATGATTGTAGCTCAAATTAATCTTTATGTGTATTGCTAGCTCTGTTAGCAATGATTTGAACCTCAACATGATGTAAGTGGTCAGCATATGAATGAACTATATCCTCTATTAAAGATGAGTAGAAAGGAACAAAACGTAGCCCCCTCCCCCCACCCTAAGAACACCTCATAGTAGTTTGAAATCTAGTCCTTGGATTTGAGGAGATTCAATAGAAAATCTCAGAAAATAATTCTTCAGTGAATTCCCCTCACTTTTGCAAATCCTGGAGTGATGAGATGAGTCTATAATTACCTTTCAATTTATAATAAATTCTTTGCAAATATTTTGGTTAGCTCATCAAAGGTATGAATGTTCCCTTATGTGAGTGAGTAAAACCAATTGTGTGCTTGGCCTTTGAGAGTTACAAGAAAAACTTGACACAAGAGCACATCAGAAGATCATTATGTGTGCATAATGTTTCTTAAGTGATGAACATGTTCATACAAGCAAGACGTCCATTCATAAGCATCAATGCTTGAAAGCTTAAACCTTACTGAAATAAGACCTTGAAAGATGATCTCAGCTAATGGAGAAGACTCCTATGAATCACACCGAGCTAAGAAATGACTTCTATGCCTCACAAGAAATTCTTCTTGTACTAGATGTCATAACAAATCACAGATTGCGTGAGGTCGAGTTAAGTTATCCACATATGTTAGATTTTTTCCATTACCTAAAATGATTGGAGTTGGATGAGTAGAGTTTATAGTGTTCACGTCTTCAACTTCATAGAAAATAACTTTAGTGTGTTAAGGGTGTGCCAAATATGCACCTCTGGTCGATTGATTTCAAGTTAATCGTGCCCCTCCATAAAGCACAAATGTTCCCTATCAAGCTTCACATAAAGGTTAAAGGTTGTCATTCTAAGTCTTCAACATTTTTCGTAAATACTTTTTAACTAGTGCAAGGTAGGTGAAGAGTAACAGAAGAAGACACCATAAATTTTAGGTGAAAAAAAACCTAATAAGGGAAAAAGTCATGGAACCTAGCCTTGTCAAAATAAATAATAATATTTTTGCAAGTACAAAGATAGATCTTTATCGTCAAACTGCGAAAGGGTTACACCGTTTGTCATGACAAAAAGATTCACAATATTATGAATATAAAGATTGAGAGCAACTGCTGCTGAGGTTAAACGCAGATCTTCAATACATTGTGTTTAGGGTACGTTGTTGCACAATATTTGGGATATAATGTCACTTTGTATGTAGAAACTTTGTTACTTAACAGAGTAATTTGTTACTTAAGGCAGTCATTTATTACTCAAAAGAGTACTTTGCAATTCAATAGTATACTTCATTACCCAAGAGAGCCCGTCAACGACGGCGAGCAGGAGGAGACCAATGGTGGTTAACGATTGTATGTGCCTACGGAGACCGAAAGTTATAGCCGAGTCTTCAGTCCATACCATCACTAAAATTTAGTTATTTCTCTTCATTCCCCTCAAATGAAGAAATGGTTTCTATTTATAGCCCTTGAGCAAGGGGCATTTTTATTCTTTGGTGAATAACTCCCATAATTTCCTTTGATCATAAAAATCTTTTTTATGATGTGATGGATTTAATGACCTCAAAATCTAGTGATCTTCGCGTCGTTAGAATCTTCTCATTGAAAGCTTGATTTGCCGATCGATACCTCAAATTTAAAATACATTTGACCCTCCAATTAATCACCCAATGCTTCCAAATATAGTTCAACAACTTCATACAGGTTTGATTCGGCTCATATAGGATCAATTTTTGTATCATTTCATTCGTCTCGTCGAGCTGGTGTGTTTTATTATAAATTAACTAAAATTGAAGAATTGAATGATTTTTAATTTGACTCAGAAATATTTCTCGCTCAAAAAATATTTTAAGATTTGTGTCAAATGATAAAATTAATCGATTAGGCACCATGCACCATCCATGGCAAAATTAGCCGAGTAAGCTCGTTCATCATCGGAACAAAACCGGGAGAAAGCTGCGGCTCAAGAAATTTAGAACTGCCATAGCACAAGGCAAATCCAACCAAACAATGCTTAAAAGCCCTAGCATTTTAGCTAAAGCCTTTTATTGTTGATCATTTCCATACTCTCAAAACCTCAACTCAAAGTCTTAAATCGGACTCCGTTCGGCATAAGAAAATAATAATAATATCATGTACTGTGCGTTTCTTGTCTTATCAAATTGGTCACTTACTTCTCCCCTTAACTGTTAGTTCTTCTAAAGAAATATTGAAGTATTGGTCATTCTTTTCACCCAAAAAAGTCTATCCCTTCTTTATTGCTCTGTAACGATTTTCGTACTTCCCTTTAATATATATTATTTAAGAATAGATCACCCAGTCCCCCATATTTTCTTGTATAGTCTAAATAAACATTCTAATTGTTTTATTTTATTTACTGTTTATGCATGCATCAATTCATTTTTTACTCATAATAAATAGTTCAAATTATTTGATTTTCTAATTTGTTCTAAAGTTTATTATATATATATATATATATTCCACACTGAGAGACAAATGCCCTCAGACGGGATTGAAACCTTGATTCAGGGGGCTTACGCTAGGCTGCGCTACAAAAAAAAAATGTTAGAACTAAAAAAAAATCACATTCAATTTCGATAGAAATAAACCATAGATTAGCGGAAGCGTACCGGAATCCATTAGATCGATTGCACAAGATATGATCTTCCAATTTGCAGATTTCCAGAGTTTCCTTAGTTTCTTGTTGATGGGGTGCAAGAAAAGGGATGTGTCTCTCTGCAAATCGGGGACCATTACCCTTTAAAAGTAACTAACATGCGGTTACAAAAAAAAGTTTTGCTTAATTCTAATTCTGTCCCTCATCAAATTAGAATTTGCACTTATAGTATACACACTATAATATCATGACAAATGTGTCCAAAAGTCATGAACTTAATTCTAAATTAGACCACAATAATTTTGACTTATTAAATGATGACCCAACACATTTATTAATTACATTGTAGTCCCAAAATTAATCCAACAATCTCCTACTAGACTACGTATGTATAAGATAAATGTGTCAACCTTAGTGCGCCCAAAATTTTGTCATCATCATTATAAAGACACTTTACAATCTCGTCCATTAATTATATCAATATAGGATCAAAACAGTCTTCGTTGTATCTGTCACAACTAAACCCATCAATGGTCACATATACCAATATAATCAAATGACATAGATCAATCATGAATGTGTGGAATGAAAATTACATGCAAGGTGGTCTGTCCATGTCAATTTTCAACTGGTCCTACTTTACTTAAGTGAGATCGAACATTAACTGTACAGAGTGTACTGAACTGAATAAAATACTTCATTTCTGATCATAAAATATTCAAATATATCTTGTACACAAAATAAAACATAAAACTATAAAACACAAGTTAACAAACTCCCACTGAATCTAAATTCTCTCAAGCTCTATAACACCTATATGAGCAGTATGCTCATGAAAAACCCTGAGTACNTATCTACTTCAATTTCCAAAATCTCAAAAGGTATAATTTAAAATCTGAAACCATAACTTTATGCATCTTCTTCAATTACCATTTGCACTAAAAATTAGTAACAAAAAGTTCTTTCTAGAAACATTTAGCGTCCTATTAGTCTTTAGGGCTTTGCTAATAACATTTTTAACCTAATTATTTCAATATCTACTTCAATTTCCAAAATCTCAAAAGGTATAATTTAAAATCTGAAACCATAACTTTATGCATCTTCTTTAATTACCATTTGCACTAAAAATTAGTAACAAAAAGTTCTTTCTAGAAACATTTAGCGTCCTATTAGTCTTTAGGGCTTTGCTACTAACATTTTTAACCTAATTATTTCAATATCTACTTCACTTTCCAAAATCTCAAAAGGTATAATTTAAAATCTGAAACCATAACTTTATGCATCCTCTTCAAATCTAAATTATTTTTTAAAAATATTTTATAGTGTAATTTATAATTTTGTTTAATTTGTTTAATTCAAAACAAAATTGTCCTTAAGAAGTGCCTCAACAAACATCGTTTCTATTAACTCACCATCTAAACAAGAAAAAACAAAAAATAAAAATAAAACTACAAAACTTCTATAGAATTACATCAGAAATCAACAACTACCTATCNATAGGATCTTGGTAAATAATGTTTGTTTTGATGTTTTTTCTTTCTCAGATGTCACACACGTAAATATAAATGATTTTGATCAGACTCCTTTCCTTTTTAATGTAGAATGGATGAAACAAATGGATAGAAGCTGTTGCTTTACCTTGATGTGATGCTCAAAGTGTAGCGAAATGTTTAAGAACGAACATATTTTGTAGATTTGGGATGTCGAGAATAATCATAACTGACAGGGGAAGTCATTTCAGAAATGCAATAATGGAGAAGTTATTGAAGAAATATCATATTAACCATAGAATTGCTACTGCTTATCATCCCTAGACAAGTGGTTTAGCTGAATTATCCAATCGTGAAATTAAAAGAATATTAGAAAAATTTGTAAATCCAACTAAATTGGATTGGTCAGCTAAACTTGACTATACTTTGTGAGCTTATAGGACTGCATACAGAACTCTTATAGGAATGCCACCATACAGGCTAATATTTGGGAAAGCATGAACTTACCAATTGAACTTGAGCATAAAACATATTGCGCGATTAAGGAATTTTATTACAATTTGAAAGATGTTGATGAGAAAGATTATTACAATTGAATGAGCTTGAAGAGATAAGGAATTAATCTTATGTAAGTGCTAAGATTTACAAAGAAAAGAAGAAGATGTGGCATGATCGGAGGATTCTTACTAAAAATTTTCAGCCAGGACAACAAGTTTTGCTTTACAATGCAAAGTTAATATTGTTTAATGTAATCCATGTGGATGGCCCATTTGTTTTTTTAATTTATACAATAAAATAAAAGATTCAACCATTAATGTAATCCACAATCAATATTAAATTAAAGGCTTGTCATTATACATTTTCTAATTGACCCAACTTTGCTCCTATAAAGTTGTCTTCGCCAAAGAATCCTACCGAAGTTTGAATGGAAGATTTTTCAACATCGCGGCGCAAAGGCCAGAGAAAACCGCACTGATTCGTCCTTTTAATGAGTTTAATTAATGGTTTATAAGAAAATCATTATATATATATATATATATATATATATATATATATAAGTATAGGAACTCCATATCTTATACTTATATATATATATATAAGTATAAGAAAGGAAGTTTGAATAGCTATTAAATTTAGAGGTAGTTATAGGAACTCCGCTGGCTATCAGATATGCAGGCTCCAGTATTTATTGACTCGTCTTCAAAGCTGATTATGAGGCTAAGCCCAAATAATATAAGATATGGCGTGTATAAGATAATAAGATAAAGAAGTGGCGTGTGGCAAAATTATGCCCAATTATTGTAAAGTTGACCCTCGCTCTCTCTCTCTCCACTCTCTCATGCCCAATTATTGTAAAGTTGACCCCTCTCTCTCTCTCTCTCTCTCTCTCTCTCTCTCTCTCTCTCTCTCTCTCTCTCTCTCTCTCTCTCTCTCTCTGTGCGTGTGTCGATATATATATATATAAAAGGTTGGCCACTGGACAGACCCCTGACCGAAGATTGTGTGTGTGCGAATGCACCGCGTTTCTGGGTCAGTTGGTAGAGCATTTGTTTCGTCGGTGTAAGTCTCATCTGGTATGGGATTCGAATCCAGCCTCTGGAGACTGTTGTCTTAATGAGGGGGTGCTCGAATATTTGGGTGGGGTCAGCCCCAGACCTGACAGGGGTTGAGCCAATAGAGTGAGTTGGGGACCTCACGCCCCGACCCATTCTGTAAATATATATATATATATATATATATATATATCTGTGTGTGTGTGTGTAGATATTTCTATATATGCACATTATTTTGATATTAGAGTATTTATTGTATTTTACATGTATAGATTTGTCGTCCGGATGCTTTCTTACTCGGGCGGCTAACTGTTGGCTTCTAGTTAATGGGATCAGTTTGGTCAGCTGAGCTTGATCGGTATGAATCTGTTGTTTGATATGATCTGGTTGTCAATTCATGATCCTTGATGTGTAGCCTTTGGGCATCCCTAAAATTGTTGGAGATGATGGGGAAACCAAATCCTCCATTGAATCCGCTCTACTGGAGGGTAGGCTATCACGTTGAATCAACTTTCTTGTAGTAGTTGCTTCATATGCCCTTTTGTCTTGCATCTATCTAGATGACAAATGCTTATATCATTTGGTCGTCTTTTGTCGATTTCGTGATTGATTGACTTCTTGGTCTTGTCGGTTTGGCTCATATGACTTTACTCGATCGGCCGAATGGGTCTCACTACCTCTTGGCAGTGGGCCAGCCTTGCTGCAACCATTAGTTCCACTCAAAATCAGTGATGGCACATTTTCAATATGTTGTCGCATGTGCTTTTTATGCAATGGAAAGAGTAGATCAGACACATATTTTATTTGTAGTCGGATGATAAAATTAACATCTTTACATATTTTATTTGTAATCGGATGATAAAATTAACATCTTTATATTCATTAGTCACTAAGGTTCAATGTTTATTCAACGCATTATATGATAATATTAGGTGAAAGGTGATGTGACCCTTGCATTCATGTATATAGCCCAACACTTTTTTGGTAATCCATACAAACATTCAGCATATTATAACTGAATCAAGTGTAGTACCTTTTTTTTTTCTTATGTGAATGAGTTTAATTGCATAATGCATGCAAGATTTTAAACCCAATGCCTATTGATTAAGAAGCTAAACCTCCAACATATTGACTAAAGTGGATTATTCTATTGATTTTATTTGGTCAATAACTTTAACTTGGTCTTACCTTATTTTCATTATATTTCTAGTAATATAGCAATTAATTAATGATGTAATGAAATCCACATTTATATCAGTTGAGTTGACTTGCATTAAACTATGCCGGTGAAATATGATTAAGACCAACTCGTCTTCAACGAATGTTAAAATATTTATTTCATTTTAGATGCAATCCGTCAACACACTATCTCTTGATCATTTGACATGTGATAACATTATCATGTTACCACTTATATTAAATGTTGCATGCTATCGTTGATTGCAGCCAAAAGTGTTCAACGATCATGGTCACTAATGATAAGTGGTAGATTGGGTCAGTAATGACATCGCTAATGGTTGTTGCTTTTAAAATACAAAGTACATAAAAAAATATTTTAAATATTTTTAATTTAACTTGATTTAAATTGTGATTATTAAAATTTAAATTATACTACGAGACATATCCACCATGAAGTCCAAAATCTTAATATTAGTCCCCATCTCAATGGTCTCAATTTATGCTATTCAACTTCATTTTTGCATTGGTGGATTGGGTTATCATCACACTCGCTTCCTTTTTCATGTCTATGCTGGTAAGTGAAGCCAAGTCATTGACTCCATCCAACTACTAAGCACTCATCTCATTTTCTCTTGCCACCAAATCTTTCATTATAACCCTTATCACTATTGATTCTGGTTGCCACCTGACCATGTTGTCTCATCTTACTTTCTTTAATTGTCATACTTACTGAGACTAGGACATTCAATTGCATTTTTTTTGTATTCTACAACCATTTTACCCTAAACCCTATGACCATAACTTCTTTTATTCGCTCTAACTAGCTTGTTTGTTGTTTTTATTAAGTGTTGCACACTAGATTTTGTGAGATTCCACCCTTAATGTTGATTTCCACCTCCTCAGACCTTTTAGAGGCCTTCTTTGAGTCGTCTTTTTGAGAAATATTTATAAGTTCGTCATGATTAGAGTGTGTTGTCATTGTTTCGAGAAAGGCCTAGCTTATTGACCTCATTTTTTATTAATTCCTTATTCACTTCAATCAAATCCAAACATTGATTGAAATGTTGCCTGATGAGAGAATATTCTGAAATTATTGTATTCTATCCCCCAATGTTATCATTTTCTCTACAGATCATTGTAGTGCTTGGAATTTCATGCTACAAACTACATTTGGTTCATTATTAATGTATGAATAACATGAAATAAGTATTAACGACTATAAAATAATGATTTACGTGAAATTCTCCCATTAATATCCGCAAATTTTAACCCATTTTTTTCATTTTTGTTGGCTAGATATTGAGATTAATTATTACCAAAATAGTGGTGTCATTTAATGTATATTAAATTTTCACATCTCTCATTTTCTTTTGCTTAATTTCTATTATACCCACCCTAAACCTTGAAAACAAATAAAAAATTTAAATTTTATTTTAGCCAAATTGTTTCTAATACAATGGCTGCCCAAAAAGACAAAAAAAACATTGGAAAATTCTCCTCTTTTGGCTTTCACATTCTAATGGAAACCTCTTCAAAAAATTCTTTTGGTTTTCTCTATGTTTTAAAGCAAATTCAATGGTGAAAGCAAGCTGGTGAAGCCATTCATGTGATAAAAGCTACTCCTATATTTGAAGAGTTTTTCTTTTGTATTATGATTTCTTTTCTTATCATTCATTATTTATTTGTTGAGACAACATCATTATATTGTTGTAATTATATTTTTACATTTATCTTATGTATAGTCTTTCATGAAATCAATTAGATATATGCATTCCAAAATTTATTTTCATGTGTGTTGAAATTAAGATTTTTACATTTGCTAAAATTTAATTTACAATTCTTAAAATTTTACTTTACATTTTGTAAATTTATTGCTTGATTTGGATTAACTCAAATACACATTTGTTTAAATTAAGGTCATGTTTGTTAAACTTTTGATTGATTTTGGCTTAACTTAAATTTCAATATTGCTTAATTAAAACTTCAAATTTGAGATCTTTAATTTGTGTGAATCAAAACTATTATTTTTATATTTTTCTAAGTTGATAGCATAGTTGATTATGTTGGTTTATAACTCGGGTTTGTGTTCGCTTGATGTAAGAGAGTATATTATTGTATTGTCCTAAAATTTATGAATAATGGAATTGATGCATGCTAGAAAATCTGCAGCGGTAGAGTAACAGATTATTGTCTTATCATTGTACGAGAATTTAGTGCACACACAGAAAAAAGATAAACAATTAGTGACGACTTCAGAAGTTTTTATGTGGAAAACCTGGAAAGGAAAAAATCATAAGGTCTGATCCAATCGCAAAAATTCACTATTGATTAATGATTATAAAAATCTCTTGTCTCACTGACGGGAAATGACAACTATATTTTTTAGATGAAAAGTCGACTGCCAGCTTCTGATTGATGGTGATTGACGACAGTTGGTGGAGGTCAAAGGAGGTCGATGGTGGTAGGCGGTGGTCGACGGAGGTCGGCATGGGTCGACGGCGATAGGCAGTGGTTAACAGAGGTTTGCACGGGTCGGCGGTGGTCGGCAACAATTGACAGTGGTCAGCCGTAATGCTGAGCTGCAGCTCCTTCTGAAGGCCTTAGACTCTCTCTCTAGGCTTCAACACCCCCCCCCTCTCATGAGAGGAGTGAGGCTCTATTTAGAGTGTTTAAGGTGTAATCAATGCAGAAATATGAATCATTTTAATCAAACGTCTAGATAGCTTCTTTCAATCAAACGGTGTTTAATGAACTTTTGGATGTCTTAAAGATGTCGGAATTGAGTAATATTGGGCTCATTGGTTTCATCTTGTCGAGACGCTCGATTCGACCATAAACTTGTCAAATTTGGCATATGTTTGACCTTTCTAATTTGTCCACGGATTTTCCAAAAGCAGTTAAATGACTTGCTTCATTTGACTCGGATTAGGCCAGTTGGTATATCATTGGGTCACCAGTCAGTTTGACTATTGGTTTGCAAAATTCGGAGCTCTGGATGGCTCTTAATTGAAGTTTGAATGTTTCTTGCTCAAAAAATTGTCTTGAGATTCATGTTAGATGATAAAAATAAAAAAACTTTAAATTTACATATATATAGTTAGTATAAAAATAATTTACAGGTGCAAATAATCAAGGAATTGTAGCTCAGTTGGTTTATTCCTTTTGCTTCACACGAAAGGGCAGGGTTTTAATCTTGCCTAAGACAAATAATTATTTTTTTTTTTAAACGGGCTTGGCATTCGGGCCAGTGGGATGGCCGGCCCGAACCGAAAACCAAAAATTAAAGAGAGAATGGAACCCGAAAACCAAAAATTAAAGANATATATATATATATATATATATATATATATATATATATATATATATGGCAGAAACAGCTTCTTTTCTTTATAAGCTGTCATTTTTTTTCAATGAGTTACCGTTTATTTTATTTTTTTTTATGTTGCAGTGGATATTCATTTTCATTTAGAATTTCTAGTGTGTAAGAAGATTACTGTGGAGATAAATTGTCACCGGTCTTTTACTTGGTTGAGGTTATTGATCAGAGTATACTCAATGATTTTAACCTGTATGAGAGAAGCCAACGAAAGTCCACCAAGGTCTTCATAACCAATCTGAGGTTGTTTGCTGGAGCATTGTTCGTTTATGAACATGTGTGGAAGGGATCAAGTGTAGCCCACCAAGGACTGTTAACCTTTCCAGGGATGTTTATTATGTTAACCCATATGAAAAAGGTGAGATCAAATCCCCCTATGATCGAACTTGCTCTGACTAAGATACAACCGAAGTTGCATATTTCTCAGGTCGAGAGCATAAAGTGACTGGTGAATAAGCTGTTACACTTTCTAAAGATATTCCTTTTTGTAGAAGAAAGCAAGTGAATAATATTTAATAAGTCTTAGATACATTAACATTGTATGCAAGATGAAACTAATAAACGTGGATTATATGACTGAAGTCTTACTGGTAGTATTTGCAAAGATTCTCGGCATTCAAAGTCCGATGGAGGATTTTCCCATCCAAATATTTGAGCTTGAAGTTCTACTTTCGATACTACACAACATTAGGTCACCGATAGAGATAGGTTGAGGCTTCACTCTTCGGTTGAAGTGGCGAGAAATTCTTTGGCAGTAGGAAGCAGCTCTATAAGGTGGACCACATCACGTATTTTCAGGAGAAGATTGAATTGTTGTCGGAGCTTTTCTTCATTCTTATCCGAGTTGAAAGTCTTAACATGTGGGTTTGTAACTGCGATATCAACAGGGATGACAGCTTCGGTGCCGAAACATAAGTTATATGGAGTTTCCCCATTTAGAGTTCATGTGATGGTGTGATAGGCCCAGATGACGTTGTGCAGGTATTCCACCCACTGCCCCTAGCCTTCTCAAGACAAGCTTGCAACCCCTTGAGCACCATCTGATTTGTCACATTTGTCTGTCCATTCGTTTGGGGATATGCCACGATAATGTGCAACAACTAAATGTGAAGATCATTGCAGAATGATGTGAATACTCATCTAGTGAATTGAGTCTCATTATTAATGATAATTTTCGCAGGAAGCCTGAAGCGATAGATGATGTTTTTCCAGACAAAATGTTTGGTATTTGCTTCAGTGACCTTGGCAAGCGACTCAGCTTCTATCCATTCAGTAAAGTAGTCGACAGCTGAGATGATTAATTTTTGTTGTCTAAGAGCTATCAGAAATGACCCCATGATATATATCCCCCATTAGGAGAAAGGCCGAGGACTCAGTAATGACGTGAGTGTGGTGCATGTGTAAAATTGGAGTGTACTTGACAATTCTTGCATTTTTGCACAAACTCTAGTGTGTCTTGTTTGATCGTGGACCAGTAGGAAGTTTTGTCTCATTATTTTAGAGCAAGAGCCCTGCCCCCGAGATGCTCCCCACATATTCTGAAATGAACCTCTCGTAGTGTATAATCAGCTTCAGATGGAAGAAGACACTTGAGGTATGAACCTACAAATGCCTTCTTATAAAATTCATCCTCAATAAGGATGAAGTTAGGAGTCATGCGTCGGATGCAATTTGATGTAGTAGCATCATCTCGCATTGTTCCGTCTCGGATGAAGGAGAAGATGGGATCCATCCAAGATGGCTCCCTTGGGTCATCTATAGATAGTGTCACTCATGGGCTCTAAATGCTAAGAAAATTTATCTCCTCAATACACCTTATTTTATAGAGATCTCCAATTTAAAATACTAAGTCTGATACTGTTATATATTGAATGCTCGATTTTTTATAACTAGCCTTAATTGAAAGTGTTCTCGCGTTATCGGGCGGGATAATTAATCATATGGGTTTGCACTAATGGGAAATCTCGAACCCCAGAACAAAAAGTCATAGCTAAATGAGGGTGAAATCTCTGAGTAATGTCTTATCTACAATTCAATCTACCTTTGGAAATTTCCAAAGCTCTCTAAAAATAATAATAGTAAAATAAAAATAAATGTAGAGAGTTATCATGGGAAACAGTCGTGAATTTTTTGGAGTCCACAAACACTTCAAATTTTACTTGGTTGTTTATTAAACTAAAACTTCACTTGTTACAAATTTGACAAGTACATTGTGAGATCGATAAGCAGACTCTAATTTCGTATATTATTGATTGGCATGCATACTCCTGTGATTTTCGCTTGTCTCGCAAATGATTTCGAGCATCAATCAATTCACGGACTCCAATATGTATATTACTTGAATAATTTGCATAGTTGACCCATGCTTCATAACATCGCGGTCATCAAGAATAAGCGGCATTTTAGCGCTTCATTTATTTTAAGTGGGCAAACTATTGATTTGAGTGAAGCGGTTTGATCATAGAGATCAAATCTATCCCTACAAGATTCTAAGGATAAACCTTTAAACCTTTTTGGCCCTCTGCCTCGATGACTTCTATAAAGAAAGTAGTGTTCACTTGATATCATCTAGAAGGCTTCAATTTGCCTTCTTTCTCGTTCATACTCTAAGGGGGCCAAACCAGCGCCGTCAAGATGGCATGTCTCATCCTTATTTGTTATTGCAGGGGATGAGGTCCTTCTCACACCAATGTTGAGTACTCTCCTTAAATGTGTTGTTGATTCATAAGGAGGACCGAGTACCCGCTTTTTTTGGATTGCCATTGGCACTTGCTCTAGCATCTCTCTTATTACTATTATCATCTGCTATTTTAGCTCATTAGTTTGTTGTGTCATAAATATCTGGTGCAATCAATATTGCTAGTCATTTCTCTATTATTTATCTTTGATCCATATATGACTTCTTCTTACTTATGACATGATTCATACTCACAAAACCTTTCAGGATGTTAGATCTCAATTTATCTGTGAATTGACACTACCAAAAAGGAGCTAAAATAAGGAGTTTAAAGAAATTTTAATATGGAATAAATTGGAAAAATAAACTTTTTTAATCTCTAGGGATCCTCCCCTAATCACCATATTTATAAATGGATTAGCTTATGCTTTAAATCAAATACTTGTTACACTCAAATCCTGAAAGAATCAAGATATATCTCTTATCTTCTTATAGCAAGGGCATTATAATTAATAGTAACTTAACTCAATACATGATAATTTTTTCGTATAAAATTTTTTCCAACAAATTTAACTTGTTTGTGACGCCACTATCAATCGACTCAGTCGTAGTACGAGTTAAGCTTCTTAGGCAAGCAGATCTAATAGATAGTTCAGCCAACCCGATCATGGGGTGATTTGAGCCCTCTTAACGAGTCATCAAGCTACCTCTATCTAGTCAAGCATTTGTGTGTGGATCATCAGAAGCGAGCTACTAGTCATAACTCTCAAATTGAATCGATTGGTCATACTAATTTATTTGAACTACCAAATCACCTAAACGAGCGGTCTCCCTTNTACCAACACCAACAAAGCTCTCCACACCGACAACAACAAAAACTCTAACCACATCTACCAATTGGTTGGCAATGGAATAACATTAACATGCACATTTAGGTGCTCAAGCATACCCTTTACTCTCCAAGCTCATCAATTCTAAGTGGGTTTATTTGTGCTTTCAATACATAGAACACAGGTTGTCATAGGTGTGCAATGGATGCAGCTCTTTGCATATGTGATTCTATTGGCGAGATAAGAATATCAAACTCTAGGAAAACAAAGCACAAACATTGTAAGCATACAACTAAACTAATTATGGAAGTTACACTCTGAACATTCCATTATTTCTTTGTTTCAACTCACAACTAAATTTCGAGATGCTTCACAACAAAAGAAATCCGCACAACAACTTCAAGGGGAGCGACAACAAAAACTCTACTCAAGAAAACAAGACCCGGGCCGCCCTCATATAGCCATGAAGATCATCACATCAACCTCAAGCTAGTAATACAACTAATAGATATACACCTATATCATTATCCCCATTTTCAGAAATAAGGAATGGCGAAATTAGTCACAATGCTAGCATCAATTGTTATTCATCCATTCAACCCCATTTTCCTTCCTCAAAAATACNTGAGCTGAGTTCGATGAGCTAACATCCCCAACTTTACTGATTAGCTCGTGAGTTGACTCATATATATATATATAATATACTAAAAATATATTTAATTTGAAGACTTTATTTTTAAATTATTAAAATATTTAAATAATTATATTTTATATCTAATACTTTTTTTTATTATTTATCTCATATTTATTAATTCTATGTTATTTTATCATAACACTAACTTAAATTAATATTGATTTCTCTCTATGATAAACAAGCAGCTTCGTGAGCCGACTCGACCTCGTACTTAAACTCAAGCCACTCTAGGTTGAGCTCAATTCGATTCATTTACTCCCCTAGTTGGAACCCTACTTTCGTGTAGCGGTGTAAATGAGTCGAGTCGCGCCGGCTTGAGCTCGTTTCATTAACGTGCTCACGAGCCAAGCTCATCAAGCTACGAGCTTAGCTCCAACTCGTTCTGACTTGGTTGATTGGCTTGATTAGCCTACCATTAGTCATTTCAATGCATTTTTCGATGAGCTACGGTTGCATCCTCCTCTGGCCACCAATACCTTCTTCGATGAGCTCTCGTAAAAGAATGAAATTTTAGTTCTAGTTCACAAGGCGACTCACAAGCCGGTTGCTACCACTACGAGCTGAGGTTAAACTCATGCCGACAATTTTGCAGACAAGCCGAGCTCGATAATGACATCACTCAAGCTCAACTCGACTCATTTACACCCCTACTTTTGTGTAATATCCAATATCCTAGATCACAAGGCCTAATGGCATAATTATAAATTTGAGAGACCAGTACTTCCCTATCAAATTACTCCATTTTAAAAATTTCACCAATCCATCAAATTTTTAAAAAAAAATCCATCCATATATAAACTACAATAGCAAGACAACCTTTTCTATTCCACAATACTATTTTGTTTGTAAGGAAATAACCAATGAATGATGATTGCTATCTCAGATGCAGGTTAAAAATACTTTTGCAATTGCAAATCAACAAGAAATGTTTTTTATTTTGATCCATGTTCTCCATAAATACGAAAAGCAAATGGAAAGATTCAAGCAGTTGCTTAAAAGGAAGGCTCAGTACTAATGATTCTGCTTCTCAATATTCAATTAGTAAACTTCTCTACCATATCAACAATATATTTCATGTCCCCAAGTAATCTATAAGTATTTGAGGCATTCAATGATCGTGCCTCTCAATCATATAAGTTTTGAATGAATTACAACAATGATCAACTGTAAATTAAAATGGAAAAATAAAAAGCAAAAATGTACACAAAGCCAGGTATGACTATCACCAATGGTAAGAAAAACTAATTTACAACAACGCCTATAAGAGAAAAAGGCAAGAATACTGAAGATGAGAAGCATGCAGCTCCGAAATCAGCATAATCAAAACGGAGCACAGCTATAACAGTGCACATCTTCATGCTGTGTTCTATGATAACAAAGCTGCAGCTACCAAGATATGCACAACAGTAGCTACAGAGCTTAAAAGTAGCAGTTTTGGATATTTACCGGATGCCGACGTGTCCAGCTGATTTGAATTGAGGTATTCGTTCTTACCTGAACTCGTCGAAACATTAACAGGCTGAGAACCTGAAACAATTTGAATGAAGGGTTATGTCAAAATTGAGACACAGCGGGAAGAGCATGGTTGGGAAGAAGAGGAGCNGCCTGCACGTATTAATTTCTTAAAAAAGAAATTGTCTACCAACCTCCTAATATAGTTATCCCTTCACCATCACTCTTTTGCCAGCCGATACACCAAATAATGCCATTACCCTAAAAAAGAATAAACAGCATGATCATTAGAGTTTTAACTAAAAACGGTAGATCAGATAATTTACATATTTATGTAACCACCAAGAAGAAAATTCTTAGAAGAACACGAAAAAGACAACTTACAGCAGAGCCCTGCTGAAAAAGGTAGTCTTCCGGTTTCAATATCATGGATGCATTTCCCATAAAATTAAGTGAAACTGGTGGAAAAACGTCATCAACTCTGGCATGGAAGAAGTGTTATAGAACTTAAGCATAGAACATAGGACGATTGCACTAAGCATGCCAAAACTCATAAAAACATGATTTTTAAGGAAAATAACCTGCTAGCTGTGACAAAGCACTGATTTCCTTTAGCAACAAATGAATTTACTAGTGTTTGTGAAACTGAAGCAACAATCTGCAAATTATAGGAGTAAAATAACATCAAAAAAAGTGATATTCATCAATGCTTATGCATCATGTTCAAAATATATAACTCATCATGACTAAAACTACAAACTAGAACCATTAAAAAGGCAAAAAAAAGTAAATATATTTGCATTCCTAAGGTAAAGCAGAATTTACAATAGTTTAAGCTAGAGATTTTTGACAAGCATCAGCGGTCACCGATAAAGTGGCATGGTACAATGAACCTCGTTAAAAGAGTAAAAATGAAAATTTAAAGGTAACTTCTAAAAAAGAAAAAGAGACATCAATATTTCAAATATTTTGGGAATGAAACCAAAGTGCTGAACTGTATCAAATCGTTTAAAATTCATTTATATAAAAATTGAAGACCAAGATATGTGTTCACTTACTGCATTAACAAAGGGATCATATGCTTTTTCTGCTAGATAGGCCAAGGTAGTGCCAGAGTCAACAATTGTTCCTTGTGTATTTGAAGTTGTAAACACTGACGAATCGATGGATAGTGTTTGCCCATTGACGGAAATGCTTTCAAGATTTAAGTTGTAGTGAGGCCTGAATAAACATAGAGTAAGCATTCACAAGCTTGAAGATATGACAAATTTTAGTTAGGAATTACAGCTTTCAAAGGTTATTTTTTCATTTATTTACTTACAAGTAAATACATACATGTCCAAATAAAAAAAAAATAATATGCATTGCACAAAACCCAATCTATTTTTAAGACTAACATAAGTTTTATCAATTAAAAAACTTACACAATGCATAATGCACAGGACAAAAAACAAAGTTCTTCCAAATAATTGTAAATTTACTTCCAACCCAGTGTAAATGGCAAAGAATCACAACTGAAACCATAATGTAGGTGGAAATGAAGTAAACATCATACATAAAATGTCAAAAATATAAATAAATCTGAGGCTAGGTGACGCACCAATTCTCCGAAATCCAATTACCATAATACTTAAAAAAAAAATAGAATTTAAAATTCTCAAGGAACCAAACAATATATGGTGTCACTAAGCTTTTCTAAAAGGGAGATTTACACACATAGCACAAAAAATTATCATATTTACATATTTAACTTCTAAAACCTATTATTTACAAAATATAACACTAAAATAAATTTATTCCCCCGTTCACTGCTATTAAAACCACCAATAACATAAAAGTGAGGAAGTCGCAATGATTTCACTAGGACCAAGAAAAGACGAAAAAGTGGCAATGGGATTTCACAAGGAAGGGCATCGATGGGGCTGGTGGTGTGAGGGCTGAAGAATAGGTAAGAAAGTCCCAACACTCTCGCTGGTGAAGGGATTCCTAAGGACAAGCAAGCATGTGAAGGCTGACGAAGAGGTGGACAACCAGCAACAAGATCTCTCTGGCAAAGGGCATCAAAAGGACCAACAGCTTTTAAAAAATAAAGAGTTCGATGATGGAAAGTTAATAAAGAGGGTTAATAAAGGCGTTATTTTTATTGTTAATTAGAGAATTAAGTATCCTGTCAGTACATTGCAGTTTTTTTTGTTAAATATATGTTTTTACTGTTATGTATGTAAATTCTCCTGGTTGAATAACCAAACAATAATTTTAATTAAACTCATTAACTAAAATATGAATGATGTTAACAGTGAACCAAGCAAATGCCCTGGCGCTTAAGCAAAGTGAGGCAAAATCACAGTGCCTCAACCACTTCCAAGGTGGAAGTTATTATGCAGGCTTGCCAAGGCAAATGCCTTACCTTAAGGCACCAAGGATGCAGGCAATGAGTAGCTTTCAGGATTAGATTTCATTTAGGAACGCAATAAAACTAGAAAACTCACTGTTTTGCTAAAACATAATTCAATGTGATGGTGAACTCACTGTTTTGCTAAAACATAATTCAATGTGATGGTGATCATTTTATATTATTCAACAATATTCGTCGTAAATAAAAAAATTTTGAAGCAAAATATAACTAGTACTTTATAAGTGCCCGCTTCTGGCGAAAGACAGTGGTAACAACTAGCTCCCCGGGCAGCCACATTGCCTTGAATGTGCTCAATGGCTTTGTAAACAACTAATATTTTAGAGAATCAAGTGATGTCTTTTTTTTTAAACAATATGATTTTCTACGGTACTTTGTTACAAAAGAAATAATAGCTGCTAGATGGAACAAGGCAATCAAAATGGGTTCGAGTATGCTTATTTCATATATTTTATCAAAGTTATGAATTGTTAAGTTCAAAAGGAGAGTATGTTAAGGTTAATGATTGCCGGAACTATGGAGTAGACGTGTAGAATGGACAGCAGGACAACTAAATACAGCTAGAAGTCCTTTGATGGCCTGACAAAGAAAGAGGTACTGTAATGCTAACATAGATGTTGTTTGCAGAGTTTAGTCAAATTCGAATTAACCTTAAATGCGACGGTAAATAAGAATAAATTGTAATTTTCAATTCAGAAGCATTTAAGTCAATGCTAGAGCCAGAACAAAAAGTAAATGTAATTAGTTTGAATAAAATACAATTTACTTCTAAATTAAACCCAGATACAATTGATGATAATATGAAAATTCATTACTTATAATTATATTGGCAAAATATAATAATATGCTCAAGAACTGCAGCCATCACTCGAGTCTCTAAATTTTTTAAGTTATAAAGTCATTTTTCATTGAAAAATGAAGATTTTAGTGGTTATGTTGCACAATGCGTGATCAGATCATGTGTAATGGCTGACAATTAGATAGAAGATGGAATTATTAAAGCTTTATGTTAGCATTATAATGAGCAGCAGTTAAAACTAGCATGGTTAAAAGTTGTCCAATAAACTAGCAAAATGGAAAAACGAGAATTAACACCAAATGCAACCCTTTCCACAATAAACATTAAGATGGATCCAAGAGACCAAGAGTATTCTAATTGTGATCATCAAGACATTGAGTCACAAAGTAGATACAGTTTTCTATCTTCATTGTGGCAACGACACATATAAATGCAGATATTTAGTGATGTGAACAGTGATCATATCTTTTAAAAGATTAGGATGCTAAACTCACTTGCATTGGTGAATTCAAGAATTAAAAAAAAAAATAATTGATAGTTTTAATATAGAAGGCTAATAATTCAACAGATTTAGAGAAATATTCATCAAGCATATAATTCTAACATCTGATATATCAAATTTCTCTGTAAGTTAAAGGTCACAGAAAAGTGTGGAAATTTAGCTAAGCAGGCTGACAGAATTAGTCTAGAAACTTCACTGATTCATGCCATTCACATATTTTTGGTAACCTAAGAAGTATTACTAATTGTTAAAAAAGCATCCTTAACTTAAATAAACAGTTCTCTATCATTATCATTAACCTTATTCCAACTATCTGCAATTTTAGAATTAGTAGAAACATTCAAATTCAATATCACCAGACTTAGTGTAAGATTTTATAAATTTACTTTTTATCCATGATATCATGTTTTCACACAATCCTTCTAAGGCACTTATCCATTTTAACCACTCAACCATAATTCTGGAAGTTACGTCATCGCATACATTTCTAGAATTCTATATAATAAATCCAAAACAATTTAATTTATCATGCCAAGTTATTAATTTCTCTTTTAATAATATTGATAAATAATGACAATTTCACTCCTAAAATTGCAAACAACATATTTAATCTTGCTCTACTAATTCTGATAATTTTATTGTCAAAAACATTCCCTCCATTAAACTAACATTCTATGTATTATGGCAAATTATCCTTTGGATAAAACTATCAAAGCACCACCATTTAAACATCCCTGATAAGCATATTCATAATCAATAAAAAAATAAATGGAGTGTAAATCTTACTGTAACTAAACATTACTTAGTAACTGCGCATCTTTTTTTAACATCTCCCCAATGACCACAAAGTAATATCTTATGATACTCACCTCATGCATTTTCAAGATCAATAGAAGTCAAATTTCTATCATTTATTTCCTCTTTATAATTTTCCATTAATGGTATTCTGCAGTGCATCTTCTTAACATGAAACCAAATTTATTCTTTGAAATAAACTTACCATCTCTCATATCTTCATTACACAACACATCAGTTTGATTCCTTGATGATTAGCATAATCATAAACACACTTTTTTTATACATTGGTGCCAAAAAGCTGCTTCGTCAGTAATTTGGATTACTCTTTGCCTTCTAAATTTCATTGAAAGGTTAACCAAACCACCATATTCCCATGGCTCCAAAATTCAATTTGATACAAAACATAAAAGGATTGACAGACTACCTTAATATATCATATATGTCAATTCCTGGGATAAAATTTATCAATAACAAATGCCAAACCACAAGTTGAGAAGTACTATCACATTTTCATTTTTTTCTCTGAACAAAACGGCAATAAACACTAATTGAAAATTTGAAATATGAGCAAGTGATTTGCGATCACTCCCCAAGCACCTCCACTTGTGGGGAGAGGTTAATTAAAAAGAGATTGTCTTTTATTAGCATAAAAGAGAAAAAAAGCATACAAGCAGCATTATGACTCGTTAAGAAAATAGCCACAACGTAAGTATATAATACGAACCTACACACAAAGCAACACAAGATCATTTACTTAGACTTTCACAATTAATTTAGTTCTATCAGTGCAAAAGTTTGTGCATAAGGACAAATCTATAAAAAAAAATAAGAAAATAACTTATTTTTTGCATATAAGCAGAAGAACTTACTTTGATTGAACAAGTGGCGTATAGACAATGCCCGGTTCAACAATTTCTCCTAGAACAAGAATCCCTCCACCATTATCTGACCCTTTTAAACAATGAGAAAACACTTTTGGTGCAACTCCTGCAGATGACAACTGTGAGATAACAGATAATTCATGTTGTCCAAAACCGTATATCCCATCAATTGCTCGATCAGATTTGGTTAAGTCTCCCGACTGTGAATTGCTACATCTGCTCCAAATAAACAAATGATGGTGTATAATTCCCAAAAAAATAAAGAAAAAAAAATGTCTACAAAACATTATATCTAATAATAAATTAAAAATCAATTCGCACAAAAAGGTATGAAACTTGTAAACTATTAACACTCAAAGGTCACCTAATTTGTCATGAGCATGAAACAATTATAGTGATAAGGGGCTCGGGAGTGGACCGGTTGGTCGTCAAGGAAGGGGGGCTGCCTCCCCTCCCCTCCTCTCTTTTCCCTCCTCTTTTTCCTCCTTCCCTTTTTCCTAGCTTTTCTTATTTTCTTATTTTCCTTCCTAGCACTTTCCTATTTAGAATGTCTTAAAACTGAAATCTGATTTTTATTCTCCTTCTCCTAATTTAAAACCTTTCCTAAAAGCCTTTCTCATAATTTAAAACCTTTCCTAAAAGGCTAAATCCTTTATTTACTCTCTTTTTTGAATTTAAAACCCTTGCCAAAATTTGAGATCTTGATTTCATTTTTATCATCTTTCTTATTTTAAATATTTCCTAAGATAGGTCATGTCACTTTATAAATAGGAGAGGTTGTGCTTAGAATTAGATGTTTGTTTTATGAAATTTGAATTCAGTTTTATCTGAGTATTTTCCCTCTTGAGGGTAGTATTCGAGGTCAAAGTAGTGCTCCGGTTGTCCCTTGTCCGAGGTGGTGATCGTCACCACTGGTCCGAGTGGTTCTCCAGTTCTATCTCGACTCCGCCAAGAGATTTATTTTCCCCTTACGTTCTTTTCTCTGTTGTCAGCTCCAAATCCATCCACCGCAACCCCTCCAACTTGCTGTCCAGCCCTTCCAGGCCTTCCCAGCAGCCGGCGACACCCATACAACAACTACCTTGCTATCCCGACCTTGCTCATTGCTTTCAGTGCTTCCCCACTTGTTGTCCACCCTCCGAAAGTGCTGGCAAACCTTCCAAGCTTCTATCCTACTTCTTCCACAGCAGCACCCACCTCTCCGGCCTTCACCGCAGCAGCTAATCTAGCCTCTGATGGTGTTCCTGCTCCTCTCCAGCTGTGGTTCGATGTCACTACCATTGCACTTTTGTTATCCTACTTCCCACAGCAGCATCACATCTCCGGTTTTCACTGCAGCCGCCAATCCAGCCTCCTACCTTACCAAACTCCCTCCTCATTACGCGGTTGTGTCTTATTTGTTGAGTCATTAGTTGCAATCCTTTGTTTTGTGTTTTTGATTTGTGTGGTGTCTTTTCCTTATTTCAAGTCTATTGTAACATGCTTTTAAGTCGGTAATAAAATTATGTCATGCGTCGTGGTTTGGATTAACTCTGGTATCATTTGATATCAGAGCTAGCCCAACCCTAGTCTCATCCTAGGGTTTCCTAGCATCCGTCATAAACCTAAATTTTCTTTCCTGCTACCGAATATCATTTCCAAAACCCAAATCCTAATCCCGCCAAAAAAAAAATATTAATATTTTATTCCTAAGCCTTAGTCATGTCACTAATGAGATACATGTTCGAGCCTACCCGGAAGGAGATACGATTAGAGATCCGCTAACTTCAACGGTGGATTACAGACATTGAAGGAAAATCTAATGGGAGGCTACCCCTCAACCATGAATCGAAAGGTCGAAGAGGGGGATNGTCGCTAATCTAGCCTCTGATGGTGTTCCTGCTCCTCTCCAGCTGTGGTTCGATGTCACTACCATTGCACTTCAGTTGTCCTACTTCCCACAGCAGCACCACATCTCTGGCCTTTACTGCAGTCGTCAATCCAACCTCCTACCTTACCAAAATCCCTCTTCATCAAGCGGTTGTGTCTTATTTGTTGATTCATTAGTTGTAATCATTTGTTTTGTGTTTTTGATTTGTGTGGTGTCTTTCCTTATTTCAAGTCTATTGTAACCTGCTTTTAAGTCAGTAATAAAATTATGTCATGCGTCGTGGTTTGGATTAACTCTGGTATCATTTGATATCAAAGCTAGCCCAACCCTAATCTCATCCTAGGGTTTCCTAGCATCCGTCATAAACCTAAACTTTCTTTCCTGCTACCAAATATCATTTCCACAACCCAAATCCTAATCCCGCCAAAAAAAAAATATAAATATTTTATTCCTAAACCTTAGTCATGTCACTAATGAGATACATGTTCGAGCCTACCCGGAAGGATATACGACTAGAGATCCGCCAACTTCAACGGTGGATTACGGACATTGAAGAAAAAATCTAATGGGAGGCTACCCCTCGACCATGAATCGAAAGGTCGAAGAGGGGGGCGAGAAAGATATGAAGATAAAGCGGGAAACACTTCCTACCAACTTTCTACCACGAAAAGTTGCATACTCTAGCTTCTAAAGTAGAAAGACCGCAACACCCAGCGACCACCCCCAGGCTACTACTTGTGAAACCAATCCGCAAGTCTGTCACAGACAGAAAATGTGGCAAGTGTCACGGATTTGGATATGTGGAATCAGAATACACAACTAAGGGAGTGATCTACTTCACCGAGCAGGTTGTCTTTAAGAAGTTGGGCAAAGATACCGTAAGCACTAAAGACGGTGAAGACATAAACGAGGAGAAACCGCTTCCAATTAGAGATATGAACGGTGATCAGAAAGAAGATACAAACTTCAGAGAGGATTATCATTTTTCAACCGAGGCAGAGTCGCCTCAAATCAAGTTGGCCCCGAGATAGAGATTCCAGCTGAGGTAACAGAAGCCGCTTTAGAAGGTAGTAACTCTGCAGTAATAGGCAGCCTAGCAGAGCATGAGATTATGATGCCTCGAGTTGGCATCCCGCAAACGGTGAGAGGAATATCAACAGATAGGCTTTAGATGTCTACAAGAATTATGAGTTTGATAAGCCGATATCAGATATAAGTTCAACCCGAAAAAGCGAGAAGAAGATTTTTTAGATGTATAGACCCCTTTGGAGTTACCCCATAGGAGGGAGGTCCAAGCATGTCAGAAATGAGGTCATTGAGCAGCAGATCGAAAACCTTACATAAAGTTATTCAGAAGTTACTTTCAAGTCAACATGGGATGCATCGTCAGATGTCCGAACGGGGAAAATAAACCCAAACTTTGTAGTGGCCCCATGGAGTTCGACGGGGATGAAAATTCTACAATGGGGGTCAGTTCCTATCCGTTGGTAAGAGGTCTTTCCTGAAGAGGAGCCAGTGAGAGAGGTTGCGCCTGCAACAAATTTCTAACCCATAATGGATTTCTCCTCACATACTAGTCTATCAGTTGCACCCAACCGAATACAAGGAATGGAAGAAGCAGGTTACAAATAGTATGACACGATAGTTGATTCATGGGGATACTAGGCTAGCTACAGTTCCTGCTCAAGTTGTGCCAAAGGTGGACGAAAATTTCTTCTATCAAAATAAGCTTTGGAGCGATTACGCCTACTTGTAAGACGTACCAGAGAACTCGACGACGTACCACAAGGAGCCATAAGCTTCGACCAATGAATTTGAAGCTTTCCCAACCCTGGGAGACTGAAGCATAGCCCGGGAGAGGACCAATCGGTCCTCAAAGAAGTGGGGCTACTTCCCCCTCCTTCCCCTCCCCTCATTCCTCTTTCTTCCTTTCCTTTTTCCTCATTTCATTTTTCTTTCCTTTCCTTCTTTTCTCATTTTCCTTCCTAGCACTTTTCTATTTTAAAACATGTCATAAAACTTAAATCTAATTTTTATTCTCCTTCTTCTAATTTAAAATCATTTGAAAGAACCTTTCTCCTAATTTAAAACCTTTCCAAAAAGCCTAAATCATAATTTTATTCTTCTTTCTTAATTTAAAACCCTTCTCAAAATCTGAGATCTTGATTTTATTTTTATTCTCCTTCTTATTTTAAATGTTTCCTAAAATAGGTCATGTCTCTTCATAAATAGGAGAGATTGTTCTTAGAGTTAGAAGCATGTTTTATGAAATCTAAATTTAATTTTTTCTGAGTATTTTCCCACATGAGGGTTGTATCCGATGTCATAGTAGTGCTCTGGTTGTCCCTTATCCGAGGTGGTGATCGTCTCCACGGGTCTAAGTGATACTCTAGCTACATCTCAACCCCGCCGGGATATTTATGTTCCCCTTATGGAGGGATATTTATCTTCCCCTTGCTGTCAGCTCTGCATCCAGACACCGCAGCCCCTCCAACTTGTTGTCCAGCCCTTCCAGGACCTTCCCGACAGCCCGCTAACACCCCTACAACATCTACCTTGTTGCCCCGGCCTTTCTCATCGCTGGCAATGCTTCCCCACTTGTTGTCCACCCTTTGAAAGTGCTGGTAAACCTTCCCAGCTTCTGTCCTACTTCTTCCACAGCAGCCCACACCCCTCCAGCCCTCATTGCAGCCGCCAATCCAGCATCCGACGACGTTCCTGCCCCTCTCCAGCTGCAATTCGACGTTGTTACCAACCCCAATCTGTTGTCCTGCTTCTTCCATAGCAACCCCACCTCTCCGGCCTTCACCGCAGCCGCCAATCCAGCCTCGCCCCTCGCCGTACTCCTTCCTCATCAAGCTGTTGTGTCTTCTTTGTTGAGTCATTAGTTGTAATCCTTCCTTCTGTGCTCTTGTTTTGTTTGTTGTTTTTCGTTATTTTGAGTCTTCATTGCAACCTTCTTTTAAATCAAAAATAAAATTGCACCATGCGTCGTGGTATGGGTTAACTCCCGTATCATATAGTTTCAATAAAAACATTTTTTTTAAACTACAACCGATTAACATCATCCAAAAATCACCTCATGGATCTACTCAGTATGTCAATAAGTTGGCAAATGCAATAGTTAACAAATACAAGTGTGTTGAATTTACCCAAAAAGAATGGTAGCTGAAGAGTTCAACCTTTGCTCATTCCCAGTAACTATGTCAAAGTGTAAAGTATCAGACACATAATAACCAGATGTACCACTTCCGTCACCATACTGGAAAGAGTAAGAACAAGAAGAGCTTGAAGAATCTGATGAGGAGCAGATTGCCTCTCCAGTTTGGACGGCTGATGAACATCTTTGATCTGAGCAAGAGAGAGTTGAAGATGTAGATGATTGGTCCGGCTCAAAAGACTCCAACTTGATCTGTAAATTGGAAAATTTTGGCATAAAAATATTCATTTGCAATATAATATCCAAATTGAAGTAAAATTTCAAACAAGGCAACGAAGAAAAAATTATATGGGATATCCTGATACAGTTAGTATCAAATTGAAATAAAATCCAAAACAAGGTAGTGAATTCATTGAATGTGGGTTAAATTTTGTATCAGAATAATCTAATAGAACTTTTATTAGGATAACCTCATATACTTTGTATCAAGATAAGAAAACAAAATCTTGAAAATAGAGTATGTGTAAATAATCATAGAAAACAAATCGGACCTATTTTTGTCTTCCCAAAATATTTAAACTTTCTTTTCTAAATCCAAGTATTTGTCTTCTATGTTTTATTATTTTGTCTTCTTATCCGGGGATCCAATGCATCAGACAAACTTGAATATTTTTTTACCTTAAATGTTACTTCTTTTCTCATTTTCAAATCCAGCAAACAATTTGGATAAAAAGAAACATGCAGATGGTACAAAAGACCTTACATTTAGCCCACTGCTAGTAGGGCAACCAGTACAGGGATTGCATGTCACCCAGAGGATATCGCTTCCAGTATCAATCTGAACATAAAACTCCTTTGCAGGATTGCCAAGCTTCACACGAGTAAAATATAATCTACAAATAATATGAACAAATCAAAAACAGGAAAAAATACAGTAAGTTCACCCTTCCCCAAAGCAAACAGCTAACAAAAGCATTAAGCTTCAAAATAACAGGCCATTTAACACTCTTCGATTATGCATGTCCTGAAAAAAAAGAGAATTTCAAGAAAAAAAAAACACATAAAATTGGCTTGATTTCAATTCCAGAATCGAAATTCCAAAAGACAGAACTAAAATCAACTTGAATTTAACAGGACGAAGTCGCAAGGGCCAATCCAGCGCTCAACAGCAATAAAACCATAAAACAAAATCGAAGAATAAAAAGTCAAACCAAGGGAGAAATCCCAAAATCATATAGAACAGATTTAAGCGCCATTTCAGTACCGTCAGCTCTCATCAACAACAAACCCGATAAACACAATTACACAATCCGATGATCAAAAACACAACAAATATATATATATATATACACACCAAAATCATAGAGAAAAAGAAAAGGACTCAACGATCATCAGACCCTCGGAACCAAATTAATCAAACTCATACCCTACGATGAAGGGATTCCAGGACCCTTCAACAGGGAAATCAACAACGCCGTAACTCGGCGCAGCTGCACCCTGTAGTATTCTTCGATGCCTCNTGAGTAGTTTTACACTTAGGGACAAAATGCGAAATGAATATATTTGTGATAGGGTTAGTGTAGCTCTAGTGGCCGACAAAATTAGAGAGAGCCGTCTTAGAATATTTGGTCACATTAAACGTTGACCATTTAATGATCCAGTAAGTAGAGGAAGTCGTCTTAGATGGTTTGGTCATATTAAACGTCGACCATTAGATGATCCGATTAGGGAAGTAGATGTTTTAGATTCGACTTATGTTAAGAAAGGCAGAGGTAGACCTAGAAAGACTTGGGCATATTGTCTAATAATTGATCTTAATTTATTAGAATTAAATGAAAATATGATACTCAATAGAACACAATGGAAAAAAAAGATTCATGTAGCAAACCACAATTAGTGGGATAAATGCTTGTTGTTGTTGTTTTTGTGATAGCTTGATTATTATAAAAGAGAGAAAAATATTTTAATTCAAATTAATAATAAAATGACAAATAACATGTGCAATTAGGAGATAAATAATAAGATATTATTTGATTATAATAAGATATTATTTAAAAAATTTAAATATTGTTAATAAGTTAAAAAAAAAATGTTAAAGCCTACTATAATTTTAGTATATTTTATATTAATTTTTTTTTAAACGAGTGGGCTTACNTTTAATTCAAATTAATAATAAAATGACAAATAACATGTGCAATTAGGAGATAAATAATAAGATATTATTTGACATAAATTTTAAATTTTAAAATTTAAATATTGTTGATAAGTTAAAAAAAAATGTTGAAGCTTAATATATTTTTAGTATATTTTATATTGTTTTTTTCTTGAACGAGCGGGCTTAATAGCTAGTGAGTCGAGTCAGAGCTTGACTTGAGCTTGATTTATTGGCTCATTGAGCTGAGTTCACAAGCCACATATCTTGTCGACCCGAATTTGGCTCACGAGTTGATTTGGTTACTTTAGATCACAACATAATATTTTATTCTTTCAAATTGACAATACATTTTTAGGGTTTAGTTATTTAATCAATATTCTACCATTAGAGCAACAAGATTTCTAGTAATTCCTAATTGAAAGCAATGTTGGACGATCACATAAAAATTTTTCAACGAGCAAAAGGTGGATTGGAGCTACTAATATGTTAATCATGTTCTCACATAATATTAATATAGATTCACTCCCACAGGTAGCGATTGATAGAGAGATTGAATATTTTATTTTAAAAGAATGACATTTGAGGAGAACTTGCTACTAATAAAACAGGAGGATTTAATGACAACCTAGTACCACTAACAAAAGCATAAGACTTTAGTGGTGGTGGGGGTTAGATCTCAAACTATATTAAAAAAAGNTTTAAAAGAATGACATTTGAGGAGAACTTGCTACTAATAAAACAGGAGGATTTAATGACAACCTAGTACCACCAACAAAAGCATAAGACTTTAGTGGTGGTGGGGGTTAGATCTCAAACTATATAAAAAAAAAANGGAACAAAGAGCAAGAACTTTGCTCCGAGCTCCCTCTCAATCGAGAAGTTATATAAGGTACTCCATGCTAGAGAGACAGAAAGTGAGATATCGAAGGAAGGCAAAGACGAAGTCTTCTTTGTTTGTCGTTTCGTAGGGTGGAACTCGAGGAGGAAGGAAGAGTAGGGAAGGCATTACGTGAGGGGCTCGCGCCTTTGAAACCAGCCGGCGAGAAGCAACTCGGGATCCGCTGTGTGCTTACTGGATCCTTGATTGCGATATGATGACGTGGCGTGATGTTATTAGTTGTACTTTGTGTTTCACAGAGAAATTTGTATATTTGAATTTTCTATGGAGCTTCAAAAGTCAAATTTTTTTGTGTTGGATATTGGAAACTCAGCCAAATCTAGGATGAGACTTTAAAATTAATTCATAATTCATTTGTGAGAGAAGACTTTTGTTTCATAAAATATTTCTTATAAGTTTGTTGAATTCAAATTTATAGAATTATAAGGGAGATGTAGAGAGCGAGAGCTAGAGCGAGAGGGAGAGAGAACGAGGGATCATACACAGACTAATGCATATGGACGAATGGGGTGTTCGTTAACTCTGTGACTTATTTTATATATTAGAAGTGATGGTTACAAGATAAAAGGGGAGAGAGTTTTCCCTGGGGATGTGGATTTAGAGTGAAGAGCTAAAAAACTCCTAATGGATATTATGATGCTCCTATCTGTAGAAGATGAAGAGCAGAGGTTTGACTCTACTTTAATATGAATGTTATAGTTTATGTGATNGGGGCTCGCGCCTTTGAAACCAGCCGGCGAGAAGCAACTCGGGATCCGCTGTGTGCTCTACTGGATCCTTGATTGCGATATGATGACGTGGCGTGATGCTATTAGTTGTACTTTGTGTTTTCACATAGAAATTTGTATATTTGAATTTTCTATGGAGCTTCAAAAGTCAAATTTTTTTGTGTTAGATATTGGAAACTCAGCCAAATCTAGCATGAGACTTTAAAATTAATTCATAATTCATTTGTGAGAGAAGACTTTTTGTTTCATAAAATATTTCTTATAAGTTTGTTGAATTCAAATTTATAGAATTATAAGGGAGATGTAGAGAGCGAGAGGGAGAGGGAGAGAGAACGAGAGATCATACACAGACTAATGCATATGGACGAATGGGGTGTTCGCTAACTCTGTGACTTATTTTATATATTAGAAGTGGTTACAAGATGAAAAGGGAGAGAGTTTTCGCTAGGGTTGTGGGTCTAGAGTGAAAAGCTAAAAAACTCCTAATGGATATTATGATGCTCCTGTCTGTAGAAGATGAAGGGACAGAGGTATAAAATTAATTGTTTGAGTCTACTTTAATAGGAATGTTATAGCTTATGTGACGCATTTTTCATATTCATAACTATCTTAGTAGGTTATTTTTTGTCTTTTTGTGTGTTTGGACCTGCTACTCGATAAGTCCATTAGTGGTCAAGTAAGCTAGGGTTGATTGTCTATTTTGTCTAAACATCAGTCGGTCTTCACTGTGAGAAGTCAGTCGGTTTTGAGTGTGGTAGTAAGTCAACCTTAGGGTGGCCGATTGGATTGGTTTGTCTGATTATTATTCTTTGGTGATTTTTGGAGATTTGAGAGGATCAGTTGGAAGAGTTTTATGTTGATACTTATGAGATTATTGGGAGGTTTGACATCGGACCGGTTGTAAGTGTGGATGCTCGTCTCAGGTCAGCCTGGGTAGTGATGTGCCAAAAAAATTACTTATTTTGTATACATATTTTATACTCATTTCTAGAATATTATGCTTTAATAAAAGGTTTTTTTTTTGCAGGTGTAAGAAAAAGAATTTACGAACAAAAAAATACATTAAAAGGGAGCAAAATGAACCAAATTAAGTTTATTGCCAAAAAAAGGGCAATATCCTTGTTAGACTGAGGATGNATATATATATATATATATATATATATATATATATATATATATATATCATGACGTAAGAAGAATAAGGTCTCTTACATTACACTGCTTAATTAAACTCAAAGAACATAATCCAAAGTTTGCTCAACTTATTATTTTATATTATCTTATTGTAAATGCAGTTGTGATTACTAAGCAATGCAAACGATGGGATAAATAAAAAATTGTAGCTTTGGACTGGGTAAAACTTATTGCCCTCAAATAGTTCAAATTTAGCTTGATCAATGATTGTTCATACCANACTCTAAACTATTGTTGTCTTTTTCCTCTCAAGTGTCTTGCTCTTCCCTACATTTTTCGTTGAGAAAATAAATTTTTCAATAAATTCGTAGTGTTGATCCCAATTTGTTCGGGGATCAACACTCTCATGAAAAGGGTTAGTAAACAAATATTAGAAGAAATAAATAGGAAAATTAGGGAAATAAATGATCTGTGATGCATGGGGAATCATTTTTCTTTTCTTGTATGACCACTTTGTTTATAAGTAGGAAGGATGATAGGTAACGAATAATGTCTTTATTTAGTAAGGACCTCAAGAGATACACTCTATATTGTATTGTTTTTTGGGTCTTCTTCTAGTGAGGGCATTAATATATTCATTTAATATTTCTTTTTCTTCACAACAAATCTTGACATCTATAAGGTTTTAGCTTGAGCATTAATTTAGACAATATATATCGCAATGTAGATTTTGTGAATATGTAATTAAAAAAAAAATTCAAAAATTGGTGATCTATTGCATAAACCCTTGTTGATAGGCTAACAAGACTTGGGGTTTATCAAAATTTAGTTTATTAGCCTTAAAAGAGCTTGAATTTTATTATTACAATAAAAATTTTGCAAGTTTAAGTCAAATAAGTCAAAAAATTAAGTGATTGAGCTTAAAAAAAGGGATCTTCTAATGAAGTAATAATTATTATTGATGAGGAACAAGTAGCTAACAAAAATACAAAACAACAGCAACAAATTTGTGATAAAATGTAACAACAAATTTGCGATAAAATGTATCTTATGAACTTGCATAAATGAATGCTTTCAAGGACCAATTAAAATCAAGCAATGTCTATTAAAAGGAGAGCTGGAGCACTACATGAAGGGAGTTGGGTAGTATTTGGATGCTTCCTTCATTAGGTTCTAAAATTTCTCTATAAAACTCTAAGATTTGTCTTTCTCTTTCCATGGGGAGAAACTCCTATGATGATTTTCCTTTGAGTATGTGAGTGTGTTGTATAAGAGAGATTGTGGAGATTTGAACATTTTGAAGCAAGGAGTTCGTGTATTGCTGAAAGCACTTTTTGTGGTTAAAAGTTCGTACCTTCTTGTACTTGTATCTTCAATTATTTAAATGAAATTTAAACAAGTTTTTTTTCTTCATATTTTATGGTTTACTAACATACTATTGTGATTTCAACATAGTTTTTCTTTATGTTTTTCCATGAATTTTTTCCTTTATACATTTGTTGTGCTTCTGAAAGATGCATGTTGATGTGTTAACATTTTGATCATCATTCATTTCTAATTGAATCAATTAAACACTGAAATATTTTTGTGATATGGGACTTCTAACTTTTTCTTAGAATAATAAGTAGGTTAATACACAATAATCTAGTGGAACAACTATATTATTAGTAGAAAATTGCAACCTAGACAGAAGTCTGAGAAATTGTGACATGCACTGCATGGTTCAGTCCATCATAACTGCAATATGGTTTCCAAATATTCTTATGGCCTAAACATAAGCTAAGGAGGATTGTTTCTCTGGTTGTTAACTATCATGTAAGGTAACCCATAAAAAAACATAAAGAAATTACTATACCAGTGTCACAAGAGCATAATTCTCATCGCCTTTGAAATTCTTAAAGATGTTACATATTATTTTTGTTTACTATCTTTTATATTTACTGCTCTTTTAGAATTGTTTGATTTCCATTCTTGCACTTAAATCACTTCAAACCATATTAAGTCCAAAAAAGTTGTTGTGTTCTAAATACAAGAGTTGTAAACAATTGACATAGGGAGTTATCGTTTGATCTTCGTTACATCATTATTCATTATCTCATATTATGGTAAGTCATTTAAATATATCTAGGGCGCATCATTACACCATATTCAAGGTCCGCCTTTATCTCAGATTTGGGGTGTGTCATTACGGATCATGTGATTTTTCGAGGATGGCTCACAATGTTTATTCCATGGGGGTCAATGAATCAATGCTGTCCAATTTTCTTTATAGATTTGGATGGCTCAGATTAGAGTGTATGTAGTAAATGCAGATAGTTCAACACGAGATCCTTATCCAAAACGAGAAGCCAATCATTGTTGATGAATCATGGAGAGCAATCTGGAAAAGCGGAAGACGGCGCTGATGCGGTGGAATCCATAAGTGACTCTTATTTTAAATTGATAAATAACCATTTAATGATTTAGATAATTATGGAAAAATTAAATGAGCTTTAAAAATTCATAAACAAATAAATAAAAATTATATTAATGCAAATTAAAATTCTACAAACTAAAAAAATTAGAAAGATAAAAGGAAAAGTAATATCAAAACCTAATAACTCTTAATTACTTTGAAATTTAATTAAAACAAAAAAAAATAATAAAATGGTTAAAAATCAAATATAAAACAAAATTTAATATAAATTGGGTCGTTGTTGGTTCTTTATCTCGGTGTGCTTCTCTGATTTTTTAAAGATAGAAACCATCATTTAATAAGTATATTATATTCTTTCATGAAATTTGCAATTAAATGTTAAAATAAGTAAAGTAAAAAAAGAAAAAAACTAATAAAAAAACTAAAATCCTTTTAGAAAAGTATAAAATAATTAAAACAATACACAATATTTAGGGTGTGTCGTTACATTGAAGAGTTATTCGACGATGGCAAGTAGGGAGCAACTGG
This sequence comes from Phalaenopsis hybrid cultivar, assembly GCA_002079205.1. NCBI lineage: Eukaryota > Viridiplantae > Streptophyta > Magnoliopsida > Asparagales > Orchidaceae > Phalaenopsis > Phalaenopsis hybrid cultivar. The sequence continues at coordinate 302,395 of JXCR01123203.1, read as the reverse complement.
CAGTGGTCGACAATGACTGATGAGTGGTGGTCGACTGTAGTCTATAACTATAGAGCGTAAAGAATATTTTCGAATATTTGAATCCAGAAAGACTCTTGGATTCCACTCCTCTTTCTTTAGGCCCTAGTCTCCCTAGGCTTGGGTTCCTTTTTTCATGAAGAGGCAAGACTCTATTTATAGAGTATGTGAGTTGCATCCCCTATAAACAAGCCATAAATATGTACCACTCCGTTAGACAACCCAGAACGATTCACTGAGATTCTTGATTTGACTATAAGCTTGTTAAATTTGAAATCTATCTAATCTTCCAATTGACCAATCAAAGCTTTCAAAAGTGATTTAATAGCTAGATCTAGGATTGATTTGGCTCTAACTGGATCAATTTTAGTATCATTGTGGTCGTCTCACAGAACCGATCAGTTTGGCTGCAAGCTTGCTTATAAATGAGGTCTTCGTGATTTTTAATTTGAATTTTAATGTCTCTTTGGTAAAAAAGAGCTTCGAGATTGATGCCAAAGTGTCTCGAGATTCATGTCAAATGATGAAATTTGTTTGTCATATCAATCTTAATGGATCTCGTTCGAGCNTTGGTTACCTTTAAGATGATGCAATTACCTGCTTTGATGTGAGACTTCATCATATAGTGTAATTCGGTGATTCATCTAGATGTCGTTATATAGGTTTTGTATACATAAATATCTATATCCATCTATATATACCTCTCTCTATATATAATATATNAAATAGAGCACTACATTAAAGTGGATATAACCATAGAGAACAATTAGACTGAAAAGCCATCAATAGCAACCAAAAAGCAAAATCAGCATCGAATATTTTAACCTGGTTATTAATAAAAGATACATGCTGTAACAGTTGCACAACAGCATTAATTTTTTTTTAGCTCAAACAACTTATTAATCACTGGCTATAACAGTAATATTCTAATAAAAAATTATGGCGGAATAACTTTGAATCGCAAAAAGTATACAAGGAAAATCTTTAAAGTTACCAAAGAGGAGCAACTTTAAGATTCAAAAACTGTACAAATAATGACAGATATAATAGCAATATAATTGAGGTTATAAAACCAACAACGAGATTGCACTGTGCGGAGACTTCCAAAACTTCTCCCTGTTCGAATGACAGAATCAAGNCTTTAAGATTCAAAAACTGTACAAATAATGACAGATATAATAGCAATATAATTGAGGTTATAAAACCAACAATGAGATTGCACTGTGCGGAGACTTCCAAAACTTCTCCCTGTTCGAATGACAGAATCAAGTTTTCGCTGTCCTTCTCTGTCTACCTACAACTCTCATGTTATAGTCACGAATAGAGCTAATTGAGATGGAATGACAGGATCGCAGCCAAAGAAGACATCTGAAACTTCACGACTAGGGCTAGTAGTGAAAGAAACGGCGGAATCATTGTCTGAAAAGACCTTTGAAACTTTTTATTCTTTCCTATATCGTGCGCACAGCTTCCATCCC
>JXCR01123203.1:284741-297203 GCA_002079205.1 Phalaenopsis hybrid cultivar | reverse complement strand
ATATATATAAACCCAATCATCTGTAAGCAAGACAATTGATGATGTTCAAATTCAATCATATATAAATATTAAACTTGATCCTTTACAAACAAGAAATAAAGTAGACAGAGTTCAAATCAAACAATCAAATCCCTAATGATGACTAATTTCATAGAAAATTTTAACAGGATGGGTTTATTTTAAAAAATTAGATGAATTCAAATAATATAATTCATGAACCTGACATTCTATAAACATGATAGAGTTGACAAGTTTCATATTAAATCATGTGTCAATATTAAGCATGATCAATGTAAAGTTGATAGGGTTCAAATCAAGCAATCAAATCCTCAATGATGGTCGAGTTGACTGAAAATATCAACCAGAGGAGTCCTTTTTTAAAATAATTTTTCAAAATAGCAAATCAAGACATTCAAATTAAAATAAAATACTTAAAATCCTAAAACAAAAAAAATCAAAATATTCTAAGTTAAAATCAATCATTTAAAACTTAATGCCAATTTCATCAACCCTTCGCAATAGTTTGTCAAAAGTGATAATTTTTTTATTTGACTTCAACTCACAAAGGGAGTGTCGCATTAAGTGTTCACTATATTCAATTCAAAACAAATCCAGGCTAGTAAATATGTGACCCAAGTCATCTATCCGCGTGGCTTGGCTCAAATGCTCCATAAAAAGTAGCAATTACAACTAAAGCTCTATGACCAAGTGATTGTCATCAAATGACATCATTATATTATGATCATGGCAATAGAATATATGTTCCTTAACGATTTCTATGNTTTTTATTTGACTTCAACTCACAAAGGGAGTGTCGCATTAAGTGTTCACTATATTCAATTCAAAACAAATCCTGGCTAGTAAATATGTGACCCAAGTCATCTATCCGCGTGGCTTGGCTCAAATGCTCCATAAAAAGTAGCAATTACAACTAAAGCTCTATGACCAAGTGATTGTCATCAAATGACATCATTACATTATGATCATGGCAATAGAATATATGTTCCTTAACGATTTCTATATTCCGAGTTGTATACCATAAGAGTACAATTGATTGGCATAAAGTATATGTTAACTAAAGTCGACCTAAATTAATCCCCTTAGACAAACATCTACCCCAAATCTACAAGGGTTCATTGAATGACACAACCCATAATTGGTGGCAAGAATCTTTTAGTTAAATTGGTCGACTACCTCCTTTGACTGAGTAAATTATCAAACATGATAGCTTGGGATAACAAAACCATGGAATCTTGATTGGATTTGTCATCACTTCTCCTACCATCTACTTTAAGCTCAAAGTGATAAATGTTATATTGTACGCCGATTATTTAGTGTTAAATGACTAATATTAATCGAAAGTGCTCTTTTATAATTAAGAAGGGCAATTAACCATAGAGACTTGTGCCTATAGGAAATCTCGAATTCCGGACTAAAAAGTCCTCGCAATATGAGGGTAAAATCTCTGGGTAGTGCCTATCTACAATTTAATCTATCTTTTAAAAATTTGACCTGGAACAAAAAAAACTATCAACAACAAAAGTCTAGGGCGTCGAATTTTTGGAGCCCATAACACATGAGACACAGTAGGGAGAGGTGGTGAAAGCATCAGTTTAGGCATAGGGGAAGGAGAAAGATGGGAATTTTAGAGGTTTTTGTATGTTGTGATCCCATTGTTAGTTTTCTGTTGGTTCCAATCGCGATTGTATGACGAGAATTGGCAGGTAAGAGTTTTGGCAAGGGCTTCAGGTTGGATAGCATGAGACAGAGTAAACAGACTGGGAGTTTCGAAGGTCTTTGTATGTCATGATCTTGTCATTGTGTTCTTTGCGACTCTAGTTGCAACTGTATCACGTCGAAGGTGATTCGACTAGAGTGAATTGCAAAGAGGAATCGAATCATGAGGTTTCGTGAGGCATCAGGAGCAGGATTGAGAGGATGGGGCTAGCTTTGATCCAGTGGTTTGGTCCTATGAAGGCTCTGGTGAAGAGGAAAAAGAGGGGCTAGCTTTGATCCAACAATTTGGTACTGTTAAGGCTCTAGCGAAGAGGAGAAAGAGGGGTGAGTTCATCTTTGTCATGCGAAACTAAGACGAAGATGAGGGTTCCTACGAAGGTTTTCAAGCAAAGAAAAGTGAAGATGGAGAGGGATTTTCGATTTTAGTGTCATTTTTTGTCTCATGCGCGGCTTTTGTGGTTTGAATAGCACACGACGAGGAGCGAGAGCAGTTATCGCATCCTAGGGCAGAAGCGTGTAGAATTTTAATTTTTTTCAATTTTTATGGTCAGCAGTAAGATTTATTTATTTATTTATTTATTTTTGCACTAAAAATGGGTGTCTTAACTAGCCTAAGAGTGAAAGCATAGTGCCTCAAACTTTTTCCCATGATTTCTTGCATAAAACTCCAATTCTTAGTCATGAGACTAATGGATACAACAACAGGTCTTTATCCCACTAAGAGTGAAAGCATGGTACCTCAAACTTTTTCCCATGATTTCTTGCATAAAACTCCAATTCTTAGTCATGAGACTAATGGATACAACAACAGGCCTTTATCCCACTAAGTAGGTTGGCTATATAAATCCTTTTCTTCATTGCGTCTCATTGAGTGTCATATTTTCATTTAATTCTAATAGATTAAGATCAATTTTTATACAAAATTATGAATGGAAAAAAAATTCTTGATTTTTTTAGTAGATCAACAATCAAAGCAAACATGTTTATGCAAAGCCAACAACCAACCAAAGCAAGGTTTGGGCAAGTAGGTTCAAAAGGCACGAGGATATTTTCATCAGACCCAATTTTGAATCATATTAATGAAGAGGTTTATATGACTCTCATTGCTCTTTATGAATAACCATCAATAAAATATCAAGTATTCCTATATAGCCCTCGAACAAGAATATAAATAGTTGTTCCCATCAATTTATTCAAAGTATGAGTTTTAGATTTTGACTGTGAGCTAAAAAAATTTGGGATCACCAACTTAGAGAGGAATTTTAACTTTTTTCTAATAATTTTTAAGCTATATCTAGGAGCTATTTTTTGGTGACAACTGTGCAACCAAGTTACTTCTTTGATCAACTCATATTATTTAGCTTCCTTTGTCAATAAACACGTGCCCATTCAACTACCTTTCACAGATCAGTCACAACTAGTCTACTCATTAGCTAAATTAGCTATTGCCCATTTAACCTCCTTTGATTAAACAACTTTGTGCATATGATCTCGTTCACCTGATAAGCTCTAATACATTATGTCGCATTTGTCCAACCAACTCTTGCTTATTTGATGTCTACTCAAATAACTCCCACTCATTTAATCTCATTCACCCAACCAACTCTTGCATGTCCAGTCTCCTTTTGCTTACCTCGCAAATTTCCTCCTTTTAACCTAATTTTTTGCTTTTTTTGCCATCAAGCTCATTCGATTCTAGTCTTCTCCCATTTGACTGAAAGTGAAAGCATGATGCTTCAAAATTTTTCCCATGATTTCTTGCATAAAATTCCAATTATTAGTCATGAGAACTATGGATGGAAAACATATTTATGGCTTTTTTTCGAAGGATCAACAATCGAAGCAAATATGTCGAATGCAAGGCCAACAATCAACCAAAGCAAGATTCGGGCAAGTAGATTCGAAAGACACGAGAACATTTCATCAAATCCAATCTAGAATGATAATGATAAAGAGGTTTATATGACTCTCATTGCTCTTTATGAATGGCCATCAACATTATTTCAATTATTCCAATATAGCCCTCAAACAAGGATATATATAGTTATTCCCATCAATTTATTCAAAGTATGAGTTTTAGATTTTGACTGTAAGATATAAGAATTTGGGGATGATCACTAACTTGAAAAAGCATTTTGACTTTTCCTAATAATTTTTAAGCTATATCTAGGAGCTATTTTTTGTGACAATTGCTCAATCAAGTTACTTCATTGATCAACTCATATTTTCTAGCTTCCTTTGTCAATGGACTCATGCTCATTCAACTACCTTTGATAAATCAATCACAACTAGTCCACTCATTAGCTAAATTAGCTATTACCAATTTAGCCTCCTTCGAATAAACAACTTTGTCCATGTGATCTCGTTCACATGATAAGCTCGACTCCATTATTTCACCTTTGCCAACCGACTCTTGCTTATTTGATCTCTACTCAAATAACTCCCACTCATTTAATCTCCTTCACCCAACCAACTCTTACATGTCCAATCTCCTCCTTACCTACCCAATTTCCTTCTTTTAACCTATTGTCATCAAGCCCATTCCTATCTAGTATTCTCTCATTTGGCTCCTCGTTTAATCTAAATGGCCCAATTGGCTCCTGCTCATTCAAGCCCTCTTTATCTCTAGAACTCCTTGAGGGTACTAGAACATTGAAAACCAATACGTCGATTTCCTCAAGCTTAGCCTGAGGACTGAGGCTTGTTGGCTCTAGTATAAGCCAAAAAAGGGCCATTTAACCTTCTTTAGTTAGTCTAATACCTTCAACTGATCTTAGCAAAACCACTATAGTCCCATATGACTCGAGATAGCTCTATATAGACCCCCATTGGTATAACATGATCCCAAAAGATGTGATGTGGTCACGGTTGCCCAAGATGAACATGTGTGCCACAATTAATTCAATTATGGTTATGAAGGACTGTATTTTCCAACTACTAGCACAACATTTTTATGACTCATTCCACAAGAACTTAGATAACTTGGTCCCTGGGTGGAGTATATAGCCTTGGTTGATGCATGCTAGTCCCAATTGATTTAAGTGGTTTTTGGCAACCCATTAACAAGCCTAATCAGCCCAGAAAGGCCTTAGTTGACTAAACTTGGTAGTCCTAAACTTGGTCGTCAACAGATTATATTGGCATGTCAAATAATGATAAAACATAAACGATATAAAACATCATCATATTAAGATAATGGAATTGACAGAAGTAGTATAAGAAAATCCAGACGTGTCATATAAAAAAACAAAAGGGAATTTCATGTAACTAGAAAATGCATGTGCTCCATGATGTACACAAATTGATGACCTGGCATGAGGTAATAGCTAAGTAATGGACTGATTGTAAACTCTCTCTCAGAAGATAAGAGAAGCAATAATAAAAATGAATCGTGGAACACTACGTAAGCAAACTTCAATTTAACATCCTATCTTACTGAATGAAGTGACATTTCAAGGAAATACTTGTCAACACTATAATTAACTGGTATCATGGTTTTCACTAGAGATAGCTTTACAGAGTTTAATAAGGTAAGAATTAGGCATGTGCTGCTAAATGAAAGGAAATATAATTAATAAAATTTTGATTAAGTGAAAGTAGAAACCAATCAATTGAAATACTCAATTTTCTTCAACATTCAAAAGCAATTACCTGCAAAATTACTATGAGCAATTTATGAAACAAAATGAATAAAATAGTACCAGTGGCAGCATTGTTGGTATGCTTTCTTGATATCAAGTTTGGCACTATCCTACCAAGTCCTGTTGACAAAACCTAACAGCAGAAAGTAGACGTTGATTTCATTCAATCAACAATGATTATCCTAATCAAAAGTTTTGTGGACAATAAATTATCAAGCATATCATCTTTAAAAAAATAAAAATAAACAAATACCTTTATGTCAATGCAACAAAAAATGGCACAATTACAGGATTGAATTTAGTCTAATTTTGAAGACACCACAGTGAAAACTACAAATTTAGAAACACCTAAACAAAGCAAAGAAGTCTGTACGCTTATAGCTACATTGGAGAAGGAGAAGGAACAAAAAAGAATTNATGTTATATTGTACGCCGATTATTTAGTGTTAAATGACTAATATTAATCGAAAGTGCTCTTTTATAATTAAGAAGGGNATGTTATATTGTACGCCGATTATTTAGTGTTAAATGACTAATATTAATCGAAAGTGCTCTTTTATAATTAAGGACAATTAACCATAGAGACTTGTGCCTATAGGAAATCTCGAATTCCGGACTAAAAAGTCCTCGCAAAATGAGGGTAAAATCTCTGGGTAGTGCCTATCTACAATTTAATCTATCTTTTAAAAATTTGACCTGGAACAAAAAAAACTATCAACAACAAAAGTCTAGGGCGTCGAATTTTTGGAGCCCATAACACATGAGACACAGTAGGGAGAGGTGGTGAAAGCATCAGTTTAGGCATAGGGGAAGGANGAGCCCATAACACATGAGACACAGTAGGGAGAGGTGGTGAAAGCATCAGTTTAGGCATAGGGGAAGGAGAAAAGATGGGAATTTTAGAGGTTTTTGTATGTTGTGATCCCATTGTTAGTTTTCTGTTGGTTCCAATCGCGATTGTATGACGAGAATTGGCAGGTAAGAGTTTTGGCAAGGGCTTCAGGTTGGATAGCATGAGACAGAGTAAACAGACTGGGAGTTTCGAAGGTCTTTGTATGTCATGATCTTGTCATTGTGTTCTTTGCGACTCTAGTTGCAACTGTATCACGTCGAAGGTGATTCGACTAGAGTGAATTGCAAAGAGGAATCGAATCATGAGGTTTCGTGAGGCATCAGGAGCAGGATTGAGAGGATGGGGCTAGCTTTGATCCAGTGGTTTGGTCCTATGAAGGCTCTGGTGAAGAGGAAAAAGAGGGGCTAGCTTTGATCCAACAATTTGGTACTGTTAAGGCTCTAGCGAAGAGGAGAAAGAGGGGTGAGTTCATCTTTGTCATGCGAAACTAAGACGAAGATGAGGGTTCCTACGAAGGTTTTCAAGCAAAGAAAAGTGAAGATGGAGAGGGATTTTCGATTTTAGTGTCATTTTTTGTCTCATGCGCGGCTTNGGAGAAAGAGGGGTGAGTTCATCTTTGTCATGCGAAACTAAGACGAAGATGAGGGTTCCTACGAAGGTTTTCGAGCAAAGAAAAGTGAAGATGGAGAGGAATTTTCGATTTTAGTGTCATTTTTTGTCTCATGCGCGGCTCTTGTGGTTTGAATAGCACACGACGAGGAGCGAGAGCAGTTATCGCATCCTAGGGCAGAAGCGTGTAGAATTTTATTTTTTTTCAATTTTTATGGTCAGCAGTAAGNGTGGTTTGAATAGCACACGACGAGGAGCGAGAGCAGTTATCGCATCCTAGGGCAGAAGCGTGTAGAATTTTAATTTTTTTCAATTTTTATGGTCAGCAGTAAGATTTATTTATTTTTGCACTAAAAATGGGTGTCTTAACTAGCCTAAGAGTGAAAGCATAGTGCCTCAAACTTTTTCCCATGATTTCTTGCATAAAACTCCAATTCTTAGTCATGAGACTAATGGATACAACAACAGGTCTTTATCCCACTAAGTAGGTTGGCTATATAAATCCTTTTCTTCATTGCGTCTCATTGAGTGTCATATTTTCATTTAATTCTAATAGATTAAGATCAATTTTTATACAAAATTATGAATGGAAAAAAAATTCTTGATTTTTTTAGTAGATCAACAATCAAAGCAAACATGTTTATGCAAAGCCAACAACCAACCAAAGCAAGGTTTGGGCAAGTAGGTTCAAAAGGCACGAGGATATTTTCATCAGACCCAATTTTGAATCATATTAATGAAGAGGTTTATATGACTCTCATTGCTCTTTATGAATAACCATCAATAAAATATCAAGTATTCCTATATAGCCCTCGAACAAGAATATAAATAGTTGTTCCCATCAATTTATTCAAAGTATGAGTTTTAGATTTTGACTGTGAGCTAAAAAAATTTGGGATCACCAACTTAGAGAGGAATTTTAACTTTTTTCTAATAATTTTTAAGCTATATCTAGGAGCTATTTTTTGGTGACAACTGTGCAACCAAGTTACTTCTTTGATCAACTCATATTATTTAGCTTCCTTTGTCAATAAACACGTGCCCATTCAACTACCTTTCACAGATCAGTCACAACTAGTCTACTCATTAGCTAAATTAGCTATTGCCCATTTAACCTCCTTTGATTAAACAACTTTGTGCATATGATCTCGTTCACCTGATAAGCTCTAATACATTATGTCGCATTTGTCCAACCAACTCTTGCTTATTTGATGTCTACTCAAATAACTCCCACTCATTTAATCTCATTCACCCAACCAACTCTTGCATGTCCAGTCTCCTTTTGCTTACCTCGCAAATTTCCTCCTTTTAACCTAATTTTTTGCTTTTTTTGCCATCAAGCTCATTCGATTCTAGTCTTCTCCCATTTGACTGAAAGTGAAAGCATGATGCTTCAAAATTTTTCCCATGATTTCTTGCATAAAATTCCAATTATTAGTCATGAGAACTATGGATGGAAAACATATTTATGGCTTTTTTTCGAAGGATCAACAATCGAAGCAAATATGTCGAATGCAAGGCCAACAATCAACCAAAGCAAGATTCGGGCAAGTAGATTCGAAAGACACGAGAACATTTCATCAAATCCAATCTAGAATGATAATGATAAAGAGGTTTATATGACTCTCATTGCTCTTTATGAATGGCCATCAACATTATTTCAATTATTCCAATATAGCCCTCAAACAAGGATATATATAGTTATTCCCATCAATTTATTCAAAGTATGAGTTTTAGATTTTGACTGTAAGATATAAGAATTTGGGGATGATCACTAACTTGAAAAAGCATTTTGACTTTTCCTAATAATTTTTAAGCTATATCTAGGAGCTATTTTTTGTGACAATTGCTCAATCAAGTTACTTCATTGATCAACTCATATTTTCTAGCTTCCTTTGTCAATGGACTCATGCTCATTCAACTACCTTTGATAAATCAATCACAACTAGTCCACTCATTAGCTAAATTAGCTATTACCAATTTAGCCTCCTTCGAATAAACAACTTTGTCCATGTGATCTCGTTCACATGATAAGCTCGACTCCATTATTTCACCTTTGCCAACCGACTCTTGCTTATTTGATCTCTACTCAAATAACTCCCACTCATTTAATCTCCTTCACCCAACCAACTCTTACATGTCCAATCTCCTCCTTACCTACCCAATTTCCTTCTTTTAACCTATTGTCATCAAGCCCATTCCTATCTAGTATTCTCTCATTTGGCTCCTCGTTTAATCTAAATGGCCCAATTGGCTCCTGCTCATTCAAGCCCTCTTCGTCTCTAGAACTCCTTGATGGTACTAGAACATTGAAAACCAATATGCCGATTTCCTCATGCTTAGCCTGAGGACTGAGGCTTGTTGGCTCCAGTATAAGCCAAAAAAGGGCCATTTAACCTTCTTTAGTTAGTCTAACACCTTCAACTGATCTTAGCAAAACCACTATAGTCCCATATGACTCGAGATAGCTCTATATAGACCCCCATTGGTATAACATGATCCCAAAAGATGTGATGTGGTCACGGTTGCCCTAGATGCCACAGTTAATTCAATTATGGTTATGACGGACTCAATTTCCAACTACTAGCACAACATTTTTATGACTCATTCCACAAGAACTTAGATAACTTAGTTGGTCCCTGGGTGGAGTATATAGCCTTGGTTGATACATTCTAGTCCCAATTGATTTATGTGGTTTTTAGTAACCCATTAACAAGCCTAATCAACCCAGAAAGGCCTTAGTTGACTAAACTTGGTCGTCAACATATTATATTGGCATGTCAAATAATGATAAAACATAAACGATATAAAACATCATTATATTAAGATAATGGAATTGACAGAAGTAGTATAAGAAAATCCAGATGTGTCATATAAAAAAACAAAAGGGAATTTCATGTAACTAGAAAATGCATGTGCTCCATGATGTACACAAATTGATGACCTGGCATGAGGTAATAGATAAGTAATGGACTGATTGTAAACTCTCTCTCAGAAGATAAGAGAAGCAATAATAAAAATGAATCGAGGATCACTATATAAGCAAACTTCAATTTAACATCCTATCTTACTGAATGAAGTGACATTTCAAGGAAACACTTGTCAACTCTATAATTAAATGGCATCATGGTTTTCACTAGAGATAGCTTTACAGAGTTTAATAAGGTAAGAATTAGGCATGTGCTGCTAAATGAAAGGAAATATAATTAATAAAATTTTGATTAAGTGAAAGTAGAAACCAATCAATTGAAATACTCAATTTTCTTCAACATTCAAAAGCAATTACCAGCAAAATTACTATGAGCAATTTATGAAACAAAATGAATAAAATAGTACCAGTAGCAGCATTGTTGGTATGCTTTCTTGATATCAAGTTTGGCACGATCCTACCAAGTCCTGTTGACAAAACCTAACAGCAGAAAGTAGACGTTGATTTCATTCAATCAACAATGATTATACTAATCAAAAGTTTTATGGACAATAAATTATCAAGCATATCATCTTTAAAAAAATAAAAATAAACAAATAGCTTTATGCCAATGCAACTAAAAATGGCACAAGTACAGGATTGAATTTAGTCTAATTTTGAAGACATCACAGTGAAAACTACAAATTTAGAAACAACTAAACAAAGCAAAGAAGTCTGTATGCTTATAGGTACATTGGAGAATGAGAAGGAACAACAAAGAATGGGTACAATTCCTTGGGCAAATTGGAACCGCATTAAAAGCTGAGTGTGTTACCGTCATCACAATAAGAGCACTGAGCGCACCAGACAGGACTATTGACTTTGGATGCCGCATTGCCATGAGAGCTGCTATAATAAATGTCTCATCACCGATCTAGTAAAATAACAAACAATTCCCAAAGAAAGAAATGAGATCTCACTCACAAGTAACAACTAAACAGCAGAGACTCCAAATTTTTCCAATAAATTCAATCTACAACGATTCACCATTAAAATACTGCAACCCAAGCAATCTAACCTCACTGACGAGTATCATGGATAGACTAGCAAAGAAGGCATCAAAAAGTCCCACGCCATCTTGGCCTACTGGAAGTTCAACACCTACACTTTTGCCATCTCTTTTGACCGAGCTCAGAAACATCTACATTTGAAATCACGTACGTATAGCAAAACTAAAACAAAAAACTTAACATAATGAAGCAAATAATTAAATGTAACCTGATCATTAAATCGGATACTCAAAAGACAAAAACAAGACAAAAGGTCAATTTTACAAAAAAGGAAATCTCTTTACTTTCGTACGGCGATCTAAGGGCATCACAGACGCATTCTCGTCAGTCCCCACTCTTGCTTCCTGAAAGTAACAAGAACAGGATGAACCAAATCCTAATAACGAAAGACAGACACTACAATTAACCCAACGAACCAAGCAAAAAAAAAAAAAGGGAACAAGAAGCTAACCTGAGCTAAGGCAAACGCGGATAGGAAAAGAAGTAATAAGATAACGAAAAGACCACGTTTATTGGCCCACAGATCCATGGTGAGGAACGTCCTACACGGGTACACCGTAGCGTCAGATCTGAATCACTCGAACCCTATCACGAACGACAGAAGATGAACGGAAATAGGTATCCCGTTTCTACAAAGCATAATACCAAGTTCAGCAACGGATTAGATCTCGGTCTGGAGAGATCTTCAAGGAAAAAAAAAAGGATATAAAGCCCAGCTGTAGAGCGGAACCTATCAAAAATTAAAAAAAAAAAAACAAGAAACTCTTGCTGACCGAAAGAACAAAAAGATCTAAAGCCCGGACACAGAGACACGGCCTCAGAGCTGAAACACGCCGCCAAGCCCGCCGCCCCTTCCCCCTCCCGCTATTATAGCAATCTAGCAGGAGGGCATTGGCCGGCTTCGGGAAGGACGAGCATCTTACAACGGGAGGATATTTATACTACACACTAAATATTAAGCGGAGTGCAGGCCTACTTTACGTTTGGGTAACGTCTGGCTGAGCGGAGAGTAGCCGAAGATCCTATTAAGCAGAATCGGGAATCAAGGGAGTTTTTTTTCTTGGTGCTTTATTGATTTCCAAAGCTTCANCTAATTTTGAAGACACCACAGTGAAAACTACAAATTTAGAAACACCTAAACAAAGCAAAGAAGTCTGTACGCATATAGGTACATTGGAGAAGGAGAAGGAACAAAAAAGAATTGTNCTAGTATTCTCTCATTTGGCTCCTCGTTTAATCTAAATGGCCCAAGTGGCTCCTGCTCATTCAAGCCCTCTTTATCTCTAGAACTCCTTGAGGGTACTAGAACATTGAAAACCAATACGTCGATTTCCTCAAGCTTAGCCTGAGGACTGAGGCTTGTTGGCTCTAGTATAAGCCAAAAAAGGGCCATTTAACCTTCTTTAGTTAGTCTAATACCNCTTGTTGGCTCTAGTATAAGCCAAAAAAGGGCCATTTAACCTTCTTTAGTTAGTCTAATACCTTCAACTAATCTTAGCAAAACCACTATAGTCCCATATGACTCGAGATAGCTCTATATAGACCCCCATTGGTATAACATGATCCCAAAAGATGTGATGTGGTCACGGTTGCCCAAGATGAACATGTGTGCCACAATTAATTCAATTATGGTTATGAAGGACT
>JXCR01123203.1:264737-283123 GCA_002079205.1 Phalaenopsis hybrid cultivar | reverse complement strand
ATTTTCGTATCTTTTTCCCACAATGCGGGTGTAACAACCTCTTTATGCTTACTATCCATGTTATTACTATAACAAAACAAAGTCATGAAACACAACAGTAAAATTAATTAGAAAGTAAAATAAAGTAAAGTTTAGGTGTTACATATTTAGAGAATACGCAGTTATTAAATAATACTTGACAAATAATAAGCCTAACTCGTAAGGCAAAACAATAATTGCATATTATTTTGGATGTCTTACGAAAGAATTGAGTCGCATAAATATAATGAAGTTAAATGTAGTGTTTGATATATAAATAGGTGAAATTAATTATGGTTTATATACATATCACACAATTATTATATATATAAGACACTAATGTACTTTTGGACAATGGCTTGTATGCACCAACAAGTAGTAGCATGTATGCAGGTATGCAATGAGTTGCAACAAGGTACACAGTGGAAGTCAATGAATACTCAGGCTTTGTTTGTCGCATGCATATGGGTTGGAGTGGTTTTATTTGCCGCATTTTGTTTCTTCTCATTATGCATGTTATTTTTCACTATATTATTATCCCTGATAGATTGCTTGTCCAATCCCATAATTTTTTGTCCTGCCAAAGATTGTGCTTGGCAGCCCTAGGTACATCGTGATAAAACCTAAGCAACAACTGAATTCAGCATAGACTCATTTTAAGCAATATATCATTCAAGTCAATAGAAAACTCCTAATCAAATTTCTTCAATGACTTTCCTATCCAATATTTGAAAATTTCCCTAGCAAAAGTGAAATTCAGCAAAGACCCCAAGCAAAAAGATGGCGCGGGACGGAGAAGGAAGGATTGCTAGGGCAAGTTCGAAACCTGGATTGCGACGAAGAAGGCGCGGGACGCAATGGAAGGATCTCGGAACCTGGATTGCGAGGAAGAAGGCGCGGGACGCGCGGGACGGCGATGGAAGGATCGACTGGTTCGAAAACTTGATTGCGACTCGGCTTCGTGGCGCAGGCGAGATGGCGAAGGATCGCTAGGGCTGGGAAGAAGGCGCGGGCGGAAGGATCGCTAGGGCTGGGAAGCGCGAGCGGAAGGATCACNCCCGCTATTATAGCAATCTAGCAGGAGGGCATTGGCCGGCTTCGGGAAGGACGAGCATCTTACAACGGGAGAATATTTATACTAGACACAAAACATTAAGCAGATTGCAGGCCTACTTTACGTTTGGGTAACGTCTGGGTGAGCGGAGAGTAGCCGAAGATCCTATTAAGCAGAATCGGGAATCAAGGGAGTTTTTTTTCTTGGTGCTTTATTGATTTCCAAAGCTTCATTTGCAGTCAATGGTATCTATTTAATTTGGACGGATGTATAACGGTCAAGGGAGAGAGTAGCAAAAAAATCGTAGCTTTCTATACCGGAAATCAGGATAAATTAAAAAAAAGATTGATGAAGTTATTNGCCGCAGGGTCGATACCGCGGCCCGCTTTCCGCCCGCTTCGGCTTCGTTCGGCAGCGAAGCTGGTAGCCAAATAGTAATCTATCGCGGTTATGGGCCGCAACGCGCGAAAAAAGCGGCCCCAAACGAAGCCTTAGATTTGGATGTTTTATAGATGTCAAATTAAAACAATAGCCAATTTAAGCCAGTTGATGAAATTACTAAGATTAATATGACTTTGGTAGCTCCAAGGATGATATAAGGTTTTTTCACATTTTCTAATAATTGGGTATAATTTAATTTCATATTATTCTCAGAAAGAAAAATTAATTGATGGTAGCTTTTTTCAAATCGGTTTATTTTATCTTTACATCTTTTTTATTGTCTGTGAATATAAACACATTTTGGGTCAAAGATTCCGAGTATCAAATCCATNCTCAGAAAGAAAAATTAATTGATGGTAGCTTTTTTCAAATCGGTTTATTTTATCTTTACATCTTTTTTATTGCCTGCGAATATAAACATGTTTTGGGTCAAAGATTCCGAGTATCAAATTCAAATATGAAAAATAAGACAAATAATTAATACTGAGCAATTTTGTTGATTGAGACGTATATTAAATACAAAATTGTTTGAGCCAAGTTCAAATTAACTTGGTTAATGATGATGAGACGTTGAAATGTGTTTCACAACCACAATAAAAAAATCAATGTGGGGCTTTTTTTTCAAAAATCAAGTAGACTAATAAAACTTTAAATTAGTGTGTAATTAAAATTTTGTTTTATAAGAAAATTAGTACATAAAAAAAATTATAGAAATAACAAACTTGCATGTATATCAAAAAATCTTTGCAACTAGTGAAACATGGGGGTGTCCCAGATATGTGACGGTGACAAGCATTCTTGAGGCATATTTGAAGAAGCTGTGAGCCTACATAAGACGGCAACCTTTGTCATTTCGCCTTAAAGCTGCAAAGATCCCAATTCGCACCAACTTGAAATAAAAGGTTGGGATCTATTCGGCTCATCTTGTGCTCTTACAACAACATAGGCTACACTTACAGGAAATTATGTATGATGAGTTAATATCAACCATTACTTCTGACATAGNTTTTGTTGATTGAGACGTATATTAAATACAAAATTGTTTGAGCCAAGTTCAAATTAACTTGGTTAATGATGAGACGTTGAAATGTACTTCACAACCACAATAAAAAAATCAAAGTAGCGTTTTTTTTTTTCAAAAATCAAGTAGACTAATAAAACTTTAAATTAGTGTGTAATTAAATTTTTTTTTATAAGAAAAGTAGTACATAAACAAAAATTATAGAAATAACAAACTTGCATGTATATCAAAAAATCTTTGCAAGTAGCGGAACATGGGGGTGTCCCAGATATGTGACGGTGACAAGCATTCTTGAGGCATATTTGAGGAAGCTGTGAGCCAACATAAGACGGCAACCTTTGTCATTTCTCCTTAACGCTGCGAAGATCCCAATTTGCACCAACTTGAAATAAAAGGTTGGGATCTCTTCGGCTCATCTCGTGCTCTTACAACAACATAGGCTACACTTACAAGAAATTATGTATGATGAGTTAATATCAACCATTAGTTCTGACATAGGTAAAGAGGATTCATCTTTAGGACATCCCTTGTTAAGATCTCGGAAGTCTATGCACAAGCAAATATATCAATTTTTCTTCTTAACCGGTAAAACACTAGCTAATCATAAGGGACACTTTTCTTCTCAGATAAAGCTAGCCTCGATCAACTTCTTTACTTTCATGATTACTTGTTGTCTAATATCCACTCTTATTTGTTGAGGCACTATGGGAATTGAGCATATTTATGTAGGACATAGCAGACCTAAATCAGATGCAAATCTGACGATATTTGAGTTTTATCATCGGATTTATGTATGATTTACGTCTGATTTTTCCGACGTTAGTTTGGTGGTCGATAATATTATTTTTATCCAATTTACATCGAACACTTTCGACGCAAATAACTTGTCAACACCGTTGCATCAAGAAACAGACATCGGAGAAGACGAAATATCGATCCCATAGGGCGTGCAGCAGTTAGACTTAAGAGAGGTTCTAGCCTGCTAAAATTAGTTTTGGCATGGAAGTAAAGTTGGTTTTAAGTTGTGCTAACTAGTTCTACAGAATGAAGATTGACTCCTACAGAAATCCTACTAAATATATTTGAATTTGTGACAATGAAGATATAAAACTACCCTCCCTTACAATTATATATCTAGCGTGTAGGAAAATGAATACCTTAAATTGTAATTGTGACTGATGAAAAATAAGAGCAATTCTCTTATTAACCCTCTATCGAGTGCATAAAGAAGTTTGGTTAAACTGGTTTTAATTCATTAAACCACAATTTGAACCCATCAAAGATTAATTCCTTATATATTGGCATCGCCCTATAGTTTATTTGCTTCATATCCTATAGTTCAACATGAATATTCTGTCGGCGTTATTTCAATTTGGAGAGTTGCCTGTAAGAAGCTGTCGGTCATCGGAATTGAAATGTCGTCGTCCGCTTTGGAAAGACGTTTTAATTTACATATAGATTTAAGTTTAGAAAAATATGAAATCAAACTGATCTCATATTTTTCATAGTTTAAATGAAAGAACGTTATACCTCAAACCCTATATTTATCCCGAATGATAAACACAAGACTTGAGGATAAGACTTGATCAAATAAACTAAGAAATATATAATGTCTGTTTGGTTTGCGAAACTGTTTTATTTGCCGACAATTTCCCCTATTTAATTTAAAGGATTAAATAGGGTTTATATTAAGTTGGGTTTGGAAAAAGCTTCCTATAAGGGCAAGCCCCTATAGTCAATTACATCCTAAATGACCGAAGTCACCTAAGAAAACTCTCGATAAAAATCAGAAAATATTATCTTCAAGGATTTCAAAAGGATAGGAGTTTTCAATGTTATCGGACAAAGAGGTGTGAAATGGGATTGACTCAAATTTGGAGCATTTTATTTTTGGAATCCAAAGGAGGAAGAACTAGGGGATGTCCTGGATCCGAAGGAGAACCTCGGTGACTTCCCGGTCTATCCAATTGTTTGGCTTTAGTTTTGAAGATAAATATTTAAGTGTTTCATTCTGCCAATTTTATTTTTTAGGGCTTACATTTGTGTGAAACGATCGCATAAATAGCTTGGAAGATGTTAAGATTTAGGTCATGAAAGACGATAACCTTAGAATCCTAAGACGAGTTAGGGCTTATATTGTACAACAGAGCTGTACAAAGGTCTATAGATAAGGTGAGGATTTATGTTGCATAAGCAGACAACTTCGAAATCCTATGACTTGGTTGTTTAATTCTAAGAAAAGAACTGGTGAAGATAGGTTTTGCTGTTGAAGATGGTCGTGCTGCCCACCAAGCTAGCTCCAAGCTGCTTGCCACAATGGAAGACAGGTTTTGCTGTTGAAGATGGTCGTGCTGCCCACCAAGCTAGCTCCAAGCTCTTGCCTGAAGAAAGGTTTTGCTGTTGAAGATGGCCGTGCTGCCCACCATGCTAGCTCCAAGCTCCTCGCGGAAGACAGGTTTTGCTGTTGAAGATGGCCGTCTGCCCCACCATGCTAGCTCCAAGTCCTCACCGAAGACAGGTTTTGCTGTTGAAGATGGTCGTGCTGCCCACCATGCTAGCTCCAAGCTCCTTGTCGTGACGAGTTTGAATTTTCTAAGGTATCAAGTTATGATGTCAAATCAGGTGACCATATGGTTGAAGTTCTTTAAATTTTATGGGGCATGTTAAAGTTGATTAGAGCGACACTGGTTAGGATCCTACGGTTCCTCCATTCCGACACCACTATTTTTAATTGGATTCACTTAGTTCAAATAAATTTACTAAACTCAACTTAATGAGTTCCATAATTTCATTTAAACCGTGGGAAGCCGCATTAGCAACCGTAGGTTCCCTCCTCTGAGGGATTCCCGATCATTCAATAATGATGTCTCAATTTAGTTGTAGTTGTGATTAAATTTTGAGC
This sequence comes from Phalaenopsis hybrid cultivar, assembly GCA_002079205.1. Classification (NCBI taxonomy): domain Eukaryota; kingdom Viridiplantae; phylum Streptophyta; class Magnoliopsida; order Asparagales; family Orchidaceae; genus Phalaenopsis; species Phalaenopsis hybrid cultivar. The sequence continues at coordinate 277,687 of JXCR01123203.1, read as the reverse complement.
AGTTTGTGATTAAATTTTGAGCAGTTTTATATTTTGAATGTTGTGGAGGTGATTTTTATCTTGGTTGATGTTAATTTTTGTTTTGGGTTTTGGTTTTGTGGCTATTCTAATAGGTTTAATTTTCATGCAGGGTGACATCATTGTTTAGCATGCAAACTTGTGTTAGCATCAAAATTACAGTATGCAAGTACAAGAAAGACGGTGTTGTAAACTATAAAAGCATACTTGGCGAGTCTTCTCGGTCGATCACCTGAAACTCAAAATGCATGTTAGAACATTTTATGTAAAGCGGAAAAAGTAAGGTTTTAGTGACCTACCTAACCCTAGGTCATATCTTGGTGGGTCCCTATGAGTTTGATTAAGGATGATTTTTGTTAAGTAAAATATTTTAAGTTTAGTAGACCTCCGAGGTATCCAACAGATCTGGAGGAAGAAGCAGGTCCTTGCTTCCTTCTCACTACCTAGAGAAAAATCTCGAGCTCATTTAAACTTATTATGCTGCTTAATAATTCATCATATGGATACCTTTAATGCTCAGTGAACATTGATGTTTCAATTATCTCTAAGAGTAGGGTGATTATCAATTATCGTTTAATTTGAGGATTAAGTGGGTGAAGACCCTTAAAGGGGCAAATTAATGTTATCAAGGCACTTTGCCAACTTTTTAATTTGGGCTGTAATGTTTGAAAGATGTTCAATTTTTAGTTATGTTCTCTTTTCTAATCCTCTTTTAACCAAACTTGATTTAGCTTAGGTCACTACCAAGCATTTAAGATTTTAGTTATTTTGAAAGAAGTTGAATTTTAAGTTATGATGATTATTCATTTTCAAAGCACTTAAATGTCATTTGAACATCAATTAGGGGTATTAAATTAGTGAGTTATCAACTTCCAAAGTCATACCCCTAAGTCTATGATCATTTAATTGATTAGGCTTCCAAATTTTAATAATGTAAGGAAATTACAAATTTAACATTTAATTATGAAAGAATGAGGTTGGTTTCTACCAATTAATCCTTTTGTGTTTCAATCATCAAAATAAGTTAGTTAAAATCAGAGGTTACCCTTTTTCCTCCTTGAATTAAGCCTAAATGTTAATTAAGGCCAAATTTTCAAATTTCTTTTGCCCCTAAGACTCTATCACTTCATAATTTGTCAAANAAAATCAGAGGTTACCCTTTTCCCTCCTTGAATTAAGCCTAAATGTTAATTAAGGCCAAATTTCTAAAATTAAACTTTTGCCCCTAAGACTCTATCATTTCATAATTTGTCAACTTTAATCCAAATGACTTTAGAATTTTTATCCCACCTCACTTATGGGTTAATTAAGACATCAGAAGAGAAAATGTGATTTTTCAAAATTTAATTTAATTTACATATTTATTTTAATGTAAAAATATGATTTTTTNAGACATCAGAAGAGAAAATGTGATTTTTCAAAATTTAATTTAATTTACATATTTATTTTAATGTAAAAATATAATTTTTCGAAGAAAATTCCATAACTTGACCATGAAAAATCACAATCCCTTGAAATTTTTACTAGAGGTAGACTTAAACTATAGAAACATCATGGACAAATTTCATGATTTATTGAATTATATTTGAATTTTAAGAATTATTTTAAGTTCTAAAGTATTTATTAATTACAAAATATTTTAAATGTGGAAAATTAAGTTTTATATTTTTATTAAATCTTTCTAATGTTAAGGAAACCAANAATTTTAAGAATTATTTTAAGTTCTAAAGTATTTATTAATTACAAAATATTTTAAATGTGGAAAATTAAGTTCTATATTTTTATTAAATCTTTCTAATGTTAAGGAAACCAGAGAAAGAAATTTCATATTTTTCTGATTTTTATTTGAATTATTAGAATTAATTTTGTGAAAATCCATTTTTAGCCTTTAAAAATTATTTTAAGCTTTAAAATTCAATATCTTCACTTAGAAAATTTGGAAAACTATTCTAATTATTTTTAAGTGCTTAGAAAATAATTTACAACTTTTCCATGAATTTTATTACTTTTTGTGTTTTTTATCATTTTTTAATTATTTAAATATGAAAAATAGGCTTAAAAATAGAATTTTTATTTTAATTTCAAATTTATTCTAGAAAATTTTTCTGTTTACAGAGAGCTCCAAAAACAAATTTTTATAATTTTTTTAATTATATTCNTGAAAATCTATTTTTAGCCTTTAAAAATTATTTTAAGCTTTAAAATTCAATATCTTCACTTAGAAAATTAGGCAAACTATTCTAATTATTTGTAAGTGCTTAGAAAATAATTTACAACTTTTCCATGAATTTTATTAGTTTTGTGTTTTTTATCATTTTTTAATTTTTTAAATATGAAAAATAGGCTTAAAAATAGAATTTTTATTTTAATTTCAAATTTATTTTAGAAAATTTCTCTGATTACAGAGAGCTCCAAAAACAAATTTTTATAATTTTTTTATTTATATTTTAATTGTTAATAATCATTTTAGTGTTAAAAGTGACATTTAACTTGAAAAATCAATTTGAGTTGTTAAATGAGCTTCAAATATTTTGAAATTTTTATGGGGAGTTCTCTGAACTTTAAGTCACAGTGGAAATTAAAAATTAAGTCATTTAGATGTTTGTGTTTCCCAAGATTAATTTTCTTTGTGTTTTAGGATTGGTANGGAAATTAAAAATTAAGTCATTTAGATGTTTGTGTTTCCCAAGATTAATTTTCTTTGTGTTTTAGGGTTGGTAGAAATTGAGTGTATTCTTAATGACTTAGCCCATTAAATATTTTCCAAAGAGTTCGCTGGTCATAGTAAACCTTCCAAAATTTTCTTGGATTTTTCTAAGCAACATGCTAATTATTATGATTAATGTATACAAATAATGGACATAAACTTGAAAAATATGAATCTCTGTCTAGAGATATCCTCTAACTTTGAAAAAATGAGAGAATGTTCCCTATGATAGAGGCAACAACATGCCAAAATTTCAAGCCATGATGAAATGTCTACATGCATGGAGAATCAAAAGACTCAAAATAATATTTAGATAATTAAAAATAAAATATACATCAAATAAATTTCAAATAACTTCCATATTGTTATCCTCTGTTCACTGAGAAAGAAATTAGTTTTATTTTATTTTTGTGATTTTTCTTTACCAAGATATGGATTCTTAAGGTTAAGGAGCATTTTATGAATTATTTAAATCCCTATTTGTCTATTTAAACCCGCGGTGCTGACTAGATCCTAGGAGGCTTCGAAACTCCACGTGGCGTGCTCCCGTTCGCGCCGCCATCCACCTCAGCGCTGACTCGGCCCACGGTTCTTGTATGAAGGCATTGTTTTGCTATATCTCGTCTGTTGATGAGATAAACANTAAACCTTCCAAAATTTTCTTGGATTTTTCTAAGCAACATGCTAATTATTATGATTAATGTATACAAATAATAGACATAAACTTGAAAAATATGGATCTCTGTCTAGAGATATCCTCTGACTTTGGAAAAATGAGAGAATGTTCCCTATGATAGAGGCAACAACATGCCAAAATTTCAAGCCATGATGAAATGTCTACATGCATGGAGAATCAAAAGACTCAAAATAATATTTAGTTAATTAAAAATAAAATATACATCAAATAACTTTCAAATAACTTCCATATTGTTATCCTTTGTTCACTGAGAAAAAAAGTATTTTTATTTTATTTTTGTGATTTTTCTTTACCAAGATATGGATTTTTAAGGTTAAGGAGCATTTTATGAATTATTTAAATCCCTATTTGTCTATTTAAACGCGCGGTGCTGACTAGATCCTAGGAGGCTCCGAAACTCCACGTGTTGCGCTCCCGTTTGCGCCGCCATCCACCTCAGCGCTGACTCGCCCCACGGTTCTTGTATGAAGGCATTGTTTTGCTATATCTCATCTGTTGATGAGATAAACGCATGATCGGGTGGCTCCCCGACATCATCCCCAATGCCTTAGCCCGAGAACCATCCATTTTCAAAGCTTAAGATCTCACTCATTTTTTAACCAAATTAAGTGCGGTTTATTTTTAAATGCTCGTTTAAGTGTGACAAACACATCCATACGGTAATCATGCAATCAAATTAAGCCTAATCAAATGGAGGACTAAAACAAGCTCGGGAGGAGGAGAAGTTCAATACTTTTGCTCTGAGAAGGGAAGCTTCGGTCAGAGGTGCTCGGTACGTTTNAATGCTCGTTTAAGTGTGACAAACACATCCATACGGTAATCATGCAATTAAATTAAGCCTAATCAAATGGAGGACTAAAACAAGCTCGGGAGGAGGAGAAGTTCAATACATTTGCTCTAAGAAGGGAAGCTTCGGTCAGAGGTGCTCAGTACGTTCGTGGAGGTCCAAGGAGGCTAGGGATTAAGCCTTATACTGTGGTGAAAGGCTTAGGTATGAATTTAACCAACCTCGATTTCAAGTGTTGGTCTATAGCTATGCTAGGGGCTCTGTATGAGGGGGATTTGCTGAGGATTCTTCATCTTTCACTATGGTGAAGGTGTGGGTGATTTTAATTTGATTTTGGTGGAGTGTAGAGGTGTGGAGAGCTCTATCCTATCTCCAAGGTTTTGAGCTAAAAAAATTGAACTCCGACAAGGGGATTCAGGGCAACGTGGTGGTTGGGTTGTACTGAGGAGGTCTCAAAGAGGCTCTAGGAGTAATTTGGAGGTTTAAGAAATTTTTAGAACACCCCCCATGGTCGTGGAGGTGAGCTTTTTTAAAAAATGGCTTAAGGGTGGCTGTCATGGCCAATTGAGGGGTGAAAATGCTTGCTTAGGTGGAGAGTAGAGAGGCTCTAACATTTAATTTGGATGAGGTGGCCTCTAGGTTTGAATTGGGTTTGATTCCATGGGGTTGGCTCTCAGTTCAGACATTTTCTGGCCACTAGACCGGCCGTCCAGGCTAGAGGAGGTGGCTAAGAGGTCAGGTGAGCCAGGGGAATATGTCACAGCAATTAAATGGGCTGGTGTTTAGTATTGGCAAAAATATCCTTGGCTTAAGCAAATATAGAATGAAATCCCTTAATTTGGGGATCCTTTGGTCCATATCTCATTTGGATGGTTCCATGGGGTTTGGCTTGGTCAATAGGGTCCAAAACTTGGCTGTGGTGGCCTTGTCTTGACTAATTTGACATGTATATGTCAATTTTGGTGCATGGGTCCAAGTGGGTGCAAATGACCAAGACTTGGGTTTGGGTTAGGCTAGCCATGTTAATTGGCCCAATTGATTAATGCATTTGATGTAGATGATTGTAATGAACATTTTTGGTGAAGGATTGAAAGAATTTTGAGTTCAATTGGAGGGTCAATTTGAAGAATTTTGGAATTTTGGTCAATTTGGGCATGTTGGGCTAGGCTTGGATCTAGATTGGGCTAGGCTTCGGCTAAGTCCAAATTGATTATTGAGAATGGTATATAGGAATGTGATGAAGAGTTTTCAACATGAATTGGGTGCCAATTTTGGGGTTAAGGCAATCAATTTGGTGAAAATTGGAGGCATAGCCAATTTGGGCCAGAATTTGGGGCTTTTGACTTAGGTTGAAATTAAATGAAATTGAGGCTTCACCAAGACCAATTGAAGGTCAAGTTTGATGTTTAGGAATTTTATGAAGAGTTTTCAACATAAATTGTTACAAATTGAGTGGGTTATGGGTTTAATTGGATGAGGTTAGGTCATGTGGACAAAATTGGGGATTTTGCTTTGGATCAAAATTAGGCTTAAAGCATGGGCCAATTGAGCTTTTATTTGGCTTAAATTGGTCACATGGAAGGTTAATTTAATTTTAGGATTGAAATTGGTTGAAATTGGGACCATTTTGATGGACATTTGAGGTGGATTTGGGGAGATTGGGCCTTTTAAGGGCAATTGGGGGTCTTAGACAAAGATGGTCAAATTGGGTCATGTGGTAGTTTAGAAAAATGAAATTAGGAATATTTGGAAGGTTTTGGAAATTTTTTGGATTTTTGGGAATTTTTGAAATTTTGGGCTATGGAGGGGTATTATGGTAATTTGACAATTCTTTCATGATTTTGGGTAATTTGGGTGTTTTCAAAAGGTTTGAAATGATTTTGAACAAATTTGGATATTTTCGGTAAATTTGGGAATTTTGGCCAAATTTAGGGTTTCAAGGGTACTTAGGTAATTTGGGAAATTTATGGCAAAAGGTCAAGTTGAGTATTTTTGGTAGAATTGGGGTGCCAACCACCATAAATGAGCTATGGACCAATGAAATCCCAATTTGGGTACTCTATGTATTGGTCTTAGCTAAACCCTAGCCTAGGGCCAGTGGGTTTAGGGGACCATCTACATGAGTCTCCCAAAGGATTAAGGGATAAAACTCAAGAAATTTTGGGTTTGTATTTGTGGGTGATTGTGAGTCAGGTGAGTACCTTAGCTCCAGACCAACACCGAGGGTCAACCCTTAGGTCAAACAGTCTTATGGGAACTCTCCTTGGGCTCCCCCATAAGGACCCCACCTGCTAAGTGCTAGAGGTTAGGACCAATATATAGAGCTTCAAGTTGAGTAAAGAGAAGTTTGGAATTTCTAATGGTGAGGGTTCCTTTTCTAGTTTTCTATGAATAGTCAATAGGAAAGACATATGACTAGACCCTAGGTTACTGAAGAGGAAAACTAGACCTCAACCAAAAGTGAGGTCAACATATTCTAATCATTTTTCCATATCTTTCCCGAGTCAATATGGATCACAACATATTTTAATTAATCTTTTGACCTAAATGAAAAGTAAATAAAGCTTTAAAGAATACTCATCAAATTAAATATTGAAAACCAATTTTGAAAGCATTCTTCTATTCCTATGCAACTTACATAATCATCACAAGAGAAAGGTGAAAAGACTACTCACAACATGTGGAGAATACACCACAAAATATCATTAACATAAAACAAATCCACTAGGTAATTGTGTTTTAAAAATACATAATAAAAGAAATGCACAATACTTAGTTTCTTCCTCTTTACAATGCTCTGATAATACTCTCCTAGGATATTCTAGACCCTTGTTGTTGTGCTGAATAATCTCCTTATAATACACCTCTCAAATCTCACCAAAATCTCTAAGTAAAACCCTAATTCTCTCCTACAGCAATCCATACTAATCTCTCCTTCTCTCAACAAAGAAAATCCTCTTCTAATTCTTCCTAAAGAACTGCTTTAACCTCCAAATAACTCCCCACGTCATGGGGAGAAAATGTTGAAAATCTGCCCAGTAGTTGTTGGCGCCGGGGCGCCACTGAATTGACGCCCTCTCTGTCTGCTCGGTTGTACAATGGTGCTTAGGTGCCCAAGTAAGTGGTGCCAAGGCGCTTGGTAGGAGCGCCTTGGTGCCTAATGACTGGCGCCTAGGCGCCAGTCCTTTGGATCTCCAATTTCTTCATATCGGCTCCACTTCGTTCCATTTCTTCTCCACTTCATTCCACTTTTACTACCTGTTTTATCTGCAAGANGGGAATATGTCACAGCAATTAAATGGGCTGGTGTTTAGTATTGGCAAAAATATCCTTGGCTTAAGCAAATATGGAATGAAATCCCTTAATTTGGGGATCCTTTGGTCCATATCTCATTTGGGTGGTTCCATGGGGTTTGGCTTGGTCAATAGGGTCCAAAACTTGGCTGTGGTGGCCTTATCTTGACCAATTTGACATGTATAGGTCAATTTTGGTGCATGGGTCCAAGTGGGTGCAAACGACCACGACTTGGGTTTGGGTTGGGTTTGGGCTAGGCTAGCCATGTTAATTGACCCAATTGATTAATGCATTTGATGTATATGATTGTAATGAACATTTTTGGTGAAGGATTGAAAGAATTTTGAGTTCAATTGGATGGTCAATTTGAAGAATTTTGGAATTTTAGTCAATTTGGGCATGTTGGGCTAGGCTTGGATCTAGATTGGGCTAGGCTTCGGCTAAGTCCAAATTGATTATTGAGAATGGTATATAGGAATGTGATGAAGAGTTTTAAACATGAATTGGGTGTCAATTTTTGGGTTAAGGCAATCAATTTGGTGAAAATTGGAGGCATAGCCAATTTGGGGCAAAATTTTGGGCTTTTGACTTAGGTTGAAATTAAATGAAATTGAGGCTTCACCAAGACCAATTGAAGGTCAAGTTTGATGTTTAGGAATTTTATGAAGAGTTTTCAACATAAATTGTGGCAAATTGAGTGGGTTATGGGTTTAATTGGATGAGGTTAGGTCATGTGGACAAAATTGGGGATTTTGCTTTGGATCAAAATTAGGCTTAAATCATGGGCCAATTGAGCTTTTATTTGGCTTAAATTGGTCACATAGAATGTTAATGTAATTTTAGGATTGAAATTGGGGGAAATTGGGACCATTTTGATGGACATTTGAGGTGGATTTGGGGAGATTGGGCCTTTTCAGGGCAATTGGGGGTTTTAGACAAAGATGGTCAAATTGGCCAAATTGGGTCATGTGGTGGTTTAGAAAAATAAAATTAAGAATATTTGGAAGGTTTTGGGAATTTTTTGGATTTTCGGGAATTTTTGAAATTTTGGGCTATGGAGGGGTATTATGGTAATTTGGCAATTCTTTCGTGATTTTGGGTAATTTGGGTGTTTTCAAAAGGTTTGAAATGATTTTGAACAAATTTGGATATTTTGGATAAATTTGGGAATTTTGGCCAAATTTAGGGTTTCAAGGGTACTTAGGTAATTTGGGGAGTTTATGACAAAAGATCAAGTTGAGTATTTTTGGTAGAATTGAGGTGCCAACCACCATAAATGAGCTATGGACCAATGAAATCCCAAATTGGGTACTCTATGTACTGGTCTTAGCTAAACTCTAGCTTAGGGCCAGTGGGTTTAGGGGACCATCTACATGAGTCTCCCAAAGGATTAAGGGATAAAAGTCAAGAAATTTTGGGTTTGTATTTGTGGGTGATTGTGAGTCAAATGAGTACCTTAGCTCTAGACCAACACTGAGGGTCAACCCTAAGGTCAAACAGTCCTATGGGAACTCTCCTTGGGCTCCCCCATAATGACCCCACCTGCTAAGTGCTAGAGGTTAGGACCAATATGTAGAGCTTCAAGTTGAGTAAAGAAAAGTTTGGAATTTCTAATGGTGAGGGTTCCTTTTCTAGTTTTCTATGAACAGTCAATAAGATAGACATATGACTAGACCCTAGGTTACTGAAGAGGAAAACTAGACCTCAACTAAAAGTGAGGTCAACATATTCTAATCATTTTTCCATATCTTTCCCGAGTCAATATGGATCACAACATATTTTAATTAATCTTTTGACCTAAATGAAAAGTAAATAAAGCTTTAAAGAATACTCATCAAATTAAAGATTGAAAACCAATTTTGAAAGCATTCTTCTATTCCTATGCAAGTTACATAATCATCACAAGAGAAAGGTGAAAAGACTATTCACAACATGTGGAGAATACACCACAAAATATCATTAACATAAAACAAATCCACTAGGTAATTGTGTTTTAAAAATACATAATAAAAGAAATGCACAATACTTAGTTTCTTCCTCTTTACAATGCTCTGATAATACTCTCCTAGGATATTCTAGACCCTTGTTGCTGTGTTGAATAATCTCCTTATAATACACCTCTCAAATCTCACCAAAATCTCTAAGTAAAAACCCTAATTCTCTCCTACAGCAATCCATACTAATCTCTCCTTCTTCTCAACAAAGAAAATCCTCTTCTAATTCTTTCTAAAGAACTGCTTTAACCTCCAAATAACTCCCCAAGTCATGGCGCAGTAGTTGTTGGCGCCGGGGCGCCACTGAACTGACGCCCTCTCTGTCTGCTCGGTTGTACAATGGTGCTTAGGCGCCCAAGTAAGTGGTGCCAAGGCGCTTGGTAGGAGCGCCTTGGTGCCTAATGACTGGCGCCTAGGCGCCAGTCCTTTGGATCTCCAATTTCTTCATATCGGCTCCACTTCGTTCCATTTCTTCTCCACTTCATTCCACTTTTACTACCTGTTTTATCTGCAAGAAAATATAAAATACCATTTTTTAAAGTATGATTTCATTAATAAAAATTTGCAAAATATAAATAAAATCAAGCATACTTTTCTACACATCAAAATCCCTCAAACTTAAACGTTACTTGTCCTCAAGTAACACTAGAATTTTAAAACCAAATCTATTAATTTGAGGAAGAGAGTTTATTTAAAATTATCAACAACTTTACATCAAGAAAACTCATAGTATAAATGTTAATTAACTTTAACAAACAAGTCTAGTCCTAGGGTAAAAGTAAATCTTTCATTTAACTAGGAATACTGATTTTCTACTCAATTCACAAAGCAGTTAATAAATGTTAACTAAAGTAACTTAAATGGTGGAAAAATATAATTTAAGCACTCCATTTTGAAAGAATTACAACTACACTTTTATTACACATAATCTTAGGAATGTAATAATTCTTCATCTTTAAAAAAAGTTAAGTGAAACCAATTTTTTATTAGGCTTCTCCTCAAGCTTCTCCCCACTAAATATTTTTCTTTTAATCACCTTTTTTCTTGTTTTAGGATGTATATTTCAATCCTTAGTATTATTTTTAAGGGTATTATTATATATAGATAAACCTTTAATGATTTTTAATTCAACTATCAACTCCCTAAAGTGACGCCTACCACACTGCTTCACTTTAATATATAATTGTTAAAACTATGATTTGAATTAAGGCTTAATTATTATGAAGTATATATCTAAGGATACTTAGTTAAATGAGTATATAACACATTACGAAAAAATAGTGAAACTATTTTTCTACATGTTAAACTACAAGTTAACCTTACACTAGCCTATCCTCATTTTCATATAATTTAAAATAAAGATAAAATGTTTTTCTTATTTTTAAAATTGCAATAATTTCAAATTACACCACATACCTCAATTCCTTTTAAAACATAGCAATTTAAGTGTTTGTAATTGAGGACAAATAAATTTAAGCTTTTAAAAATTTTTGTCCCCACAAAACTTAAATTTTAACATATTAAATAGTGTAAAACATGAATATAAGTAGGAAGAAAATAGTGCATAAATACCTTCTACCACATTTTTCTATCAACAATATTACAAACAAAAGTAGGAAAGAATAAANGTACGTTTGTGGAGGTCCAAGGAGGCTAGGGATTAAGCCTTATACTGTGGTGAAAGGCTTAGGTATGAATTTGACTAACCTCGATTTCAAGTGTTGGTCTATAGCTATGCTAGGGGCTCTGTATGAGGGGAATTTGCTGAGGATTCTTCATCTTTCACTATGATGATGGTGTGGGTGATTTTAATTTGATTTTGGTGGAGTGTAGAGGTGTGGAGAGCTCTATCCTATCTCCAAGGCTTTGAGCTGAAAAATTGAATTCCGACAAGGGGATTCAGGGCAACGTGGTGGTTGAGTTGCATTGAGGAGGTCTCAAAGAGGCTCTAGGAGTAATTTGGAGGTCTAAGAAATTTTTAGAACACCCCCCATGGTCGTGGAGGTGAACTTTTATAAAAAATGGCTTAAGGGTGACTGTCATGGCCAATTGAGGGGTGAAAATGCTTGCTTAGGTGGAGAGCAGAGAGGCTCTAACATTTAATTTGGATGAGGTGGCCTCTAGGTTTGAATTGGGTTTGATTCCATGAGGTTGGCTCTCAGTTCAGACATTTTCTGGCCACTAGACCGGCCGTCCAGGCTAGAGGAGGTGGCTAAGAGGTCAGGTGAGCCAGGGGAATATGTCACAGCAATTAAATGGGCTGGTGTTTAGTATTGGCAAAAATATCCTTGGCTTAAGCAAATATAGAATGAAATCCCTTAATTTGGGGATCCTTTGGTCCATATCTCATTTGGATGGTTCCATGGGGTTTGGCTTGGTCAATAGGGTCCAAAACTTGGCTGTGGTGGCCTTGTCTTGACTAATTTGACATGTATATGTCAATTTTGGTGCATGGGTCCAAGTGGGTGCAAATGACCAAGACTTGGGTTTGGGTTAGGCTAGCCATGTTAATTGGCCCAATTGATTAATGCATTTGATGTAGATGATTGTAATGAACATTTTTGGTGAAGGATTGAAAGAATTTTGAGTTCAATTGGAGGGTCAATTTGAAGAATTTTGGAATTTTGGTCAATTTGGGCATGTTGGGCTAGGCTTGGATCTAGATTGGGCTAGGCTTCGGCTAAGTCCAAATTGATTATTGAGAATGGTATATAGGAATGTGATGAAGAGTTTTAAACATGAATTGGGTGTCAATTTTTGGGTTAAGGCAATCAATTTGGTGAAAATTGGAGGCATAGCCAATTTGGGGCAAAATTTTGGGCTTTTGACTTAGGTTGAAATTAAATGAAATTGAGGCTTCACCAAGACCAATTGAAGGTCAAGTTTGATGTTTAGGAATTTTATGAAGAGTTTTCAACATAAATTGTGGCAAATTGAGTGGGTTATGGGTTTAATTGGATGAGGTTAGGTCATGTGGACAAAATTGGGGATTTTGCTTTGGATCAAAATTAGGCTTAAATCATGGGCCAATTGAGCTTTTATTTGGCTTAAATTGGTCACATAGAATGTTAATGTAATTTTAGGATTGAAATTGGGGGAAATTGGGACCATTTTGATGGACATTTGAGGTGGATTTGGGGAGATTGGGCCTTTTCAGGGCAATTGGGGGTTTTAGACAAAGATGGTCAAATTGGCCAAATTGGGTCATGTGGTGGTTTAGAAAAATAAAATTAAGAATATTTGGAAGGTTTTGGGAATTTTTTGGATTTTCGGGAATTTTTGAAATTTTGGGCTATGGAGGGGTATTATGGTAATTTGGCAATTCTTTCGTGATTTTGGGTAATTTGGGTGTTTTCAAAAGGTTTGAAATGATTTTGAACAAATTTGGATATTTTGGATAAATTTGGGAATTTTGGCCAAATTTAGGGTTTCAAGGGTACTTAGGTAATTTGG
>JXCR01123203.1:207317-263147 GCA_002079205.1 Phalaenopsis hybrid cultivar | reverse complement strand
TCTTCCTCCTCATTATTACCAGAGTCCTCATCCATCTGCTAACTATGTGCATACAGCTAGTACGGAGGAAATCTAGGAAACTTTATCACATCTTCTTCACCTAACCATTGATTCTTCCTGTACATTTCCACTTCAGTTGCTTGGAACTTGGCACAACGATCAAATCGATTTTTGTACTGCCCATCCAAGTGTGAGTAATGCTTAGTCAATATATACACCTTGCCATCTAAAATTTCATTAACATTCTCTAATTTTTTTTAATTTTTGTTAAAATACACCCCTCAAAGTAGTAGGCTATGGATGGTAAGAAGTAGCAGAGCTAGGCGGTCCTATATCTGATCCTTTTCCAAAATCATCATGCCACCTATATGACTAAATTTTTTATGCAGAGAATGGATGTAATGGTTGCAAAATCTCCTCCACACTATTAACAGAAACTCTGACTTGTTGGCATAAGGAAAAGATAATAGATGGATACCCTAAACCATGAATCATTTTCCCTTTTGTGAAATTTACTATAGAATAATGAATGATGGAACCTACATTAATGGGAGTATCCATCTGAATACAACACTTTAATAAGACTCAATCCAAAGTCACTTCACTAGTATTGGTACAAGGAATCAGTTTAGCTAAAATGAAAAGTGCCACATCTTATATCTTTCATTTATTTTGGAAGCAAGAAATTTGATCTGAATTCCNATAAGACTCAATCCAAAGTCACTTCACTAGTATTGGTACAAGGAATCAGTTTAGCTAAAATGAAAAGTGCCATGTCTTATATCTTTCATTTATATTGGAAGCAACAAATTTGATCTGAATTCTCTCACTAACTTTCTACTCTCCTCTACCATTAGTTAAGCATTTCATAGCTTCATCAAGATAAGCATTAGTCAAAGTAGAATCAACATAGGAACAATAAGAGAGATCAATCAAAGACAAGAACGAATTGATACATGAAGAAAAAATATCCACATTAATTCCTCTCATAAAAAAAATCTATCCAAAGCTTCAGGCAGATTAGCATAAAATTCTCTTATCATTGGTACCACAACAACAAAAGTGTTATAGCATAATTTTTTTCATTTCTAAGTTTTAGTTATTCTTTCCTCCTCTCCCCTTGGATTAACAAATCCTCTCTTTGATATTAACTATTTTGACACTAAGATGTCATTGTATCACTCCTGAGCTTTGGAGCTGNAACGAATTGATACATGAAGAAAAAATATCCACATTAATTCCTCTCATAAAAAAAATCTATCCAAAGCTTCAGACAGATTAGCATAAAATTCTCTTATCATTGGTACCACAAAAACAAAAGTGTTATAGCATAATTTTTTTCATTTCTAAGTTTTAGTTATTCTTTCCTCCTCCCCCCTTGGATTAACAAATCCTCTCTTTGATATTAACTATTTCGACACTAAGATGTCATTGTATCACTCCTGAGCTTTGGAGCTGACAAACGTCTTCTTATCATAAAAAGATTGGGATTTTCCACTTTTAGTTTTGGAGGACATATGAAAGGTACAATAATAACAATGCAGAGAAATTAGGCAAAGGAATAATGTAGATGCGTACTAGATGTTGGTTATGGGCATAATCAAACTCACCCCATGAAAGTCCCCTCTTCTTCACAATCTTCCAAAAACTTGAAAAGTTCCCAAATGAAGAAAAGAAAAGAAAAGCAAGCTCAAGGACTAGAAATGTACCTTAGGGAGGTGGTTTCCACTCTACAAAGCTCCAGGAATCAATAAAAAATGGAAGGGAAGGAAGAATCCTAAGTATAGCCTCTCAATCACAGAAGAAGGGCCGAGGAGGAAGTATCGTGAAATTGACCTAAACGAAGTCGGTTTAGGCATTTTGATGAGCAGGAAGACGTAGCACCTAGGTGTCATGATAATGGCGCCACGACGCTACCCTAGACATTGGTGTGGTTCCTTAGTGTTAATTAATATTGGCGCCTAGGCGCCAGTTTTGCTCCTAACACTTTGGTGCTGGGGCACTGAGGCTTACGCACCCAACCCAGAACTGGTCCCAGTCATTTAAATTCAATTTTAGATCCTCTATAAGTCCTTCATCACACAAATAAACACATAAATACTAAGGATAAATGAGGATTACTCATCCTGCTTCTCATCACATCTCCCTTCTCCACCTCCTCATTCTTTTCATTTAACAGTCAGATACTTATAGATATTTTTCTAAATATATTTGGGTTCAGATAACACCTTTACTATTGGATTATGTGTTTCTAACCCTAAGTATTATTGTCCAAAAAAGTATACACCCCTGATAGTTCAATAAAAAAATCATCCACAAGCTCCACAGATAGCTGGTCTATTAAATCAACATGATAAAAGAACAGGGTCAGAAATATGTAGTAATGAACTAAGATGGACCAGTCCTATGTCGAAACTCAACATGTCTCCAATAAAACCTTAAGTTTGATTGAAAACTAAGATGTAGAGGATATGTTTGATCCTTCTATTTCTAAAGAACATTCTAAAGTCCAGTCACCACGAGAAGACTAAGGTTCGNCAAGATCAAGGACTAGAAATGTACCTTAGGGAGGTGGTTTCCACTCTACAAAGCTCCAGGAATCAATAAAAATTGGAAGGGAAGGAAGAATCCTAAGTATAGCCTATCAATCGCAGAAGAAGGGCCGAGGAGGAAGTATCGTGAAATTGACCTAAACGAAGTCGGTTTAGGCATTTTGATGAGCAGGAAGAGGTAGCACCTAGGTGTCATGATAATGGCGCCACGACGCTACCCTGGACATTGGTGTGGTTCCTTAGTGTTAATTAATATTGGCGCCTAGGCGCCAGTTCTGCTCCTAACACTTTGGTGCTGGGGCACTGAGGCTTACTCACCCGACCCAGAACTGGTCCCAGTCATTTAAATTCAATTTTAGATCCTCTATAAGTCCTTCATCACACAAATAAACACATAAATACTAAAGATAAATGAGGATTACTCATCCTGCTTCTCATCACATCTCCCTTCTCCACCTCCTCATCTCTAACAAAATCTCTTTTCATTTAATAGTCGGATACTTATAGATATTTTTCTAAATATATTTGGGTTCAGATAACACCTTCACTATTGGATTATGTGTTGCTAACCCTAATTATTATTGTCCAAAAAAGTATACACCCCTGATAGTTCAATAAAAAAATCATCCACAAGCTCAACAGATAGCTGGTCTATTAAATCAACATGATAAAAGAACAGGGTCAGAAATATGTAGTAATGAACTAAGATGGACCAGTCCTATGTCCAAACTCAACATGTTTCCAATAAAACCTTAAGTTTGATTGAAAACTAAGATGTAGAGGATATGTTTGATCATTCTATTTCTAAAGAACATTCTAAAGTCCAGTCACCACGAGAAAACTAAGGATTCACCTCCCACAATCTACACAATCCTAATAAAATCAAAACACTCACAAACCTAAATATCAAAACAAAATTACCAATAATTCACACCACAAAAAACAACGAACAAAAAAAATAAAAAAAATAAATACAAACTTAGGTTGCCTCATAATAAGCGCTTGGTTAAATGTCATCAGCCCGATTAATCGAGATATCTACTCATGTTGACCTAACATTAAGACCATGTTTATTAATGGCCTCTCTCCTCCTATGTAAGGTTTAAGTCTCTATCCATTCACTTTAAATACCCTACCATTACTTGGATCTTTAAGATCAATTGCACTAAGAGGATAAACTTTAACTACAATAAATGGCCCCAACCACCTGGTTCTAAGTGTTCCAGGAAATAATTTTGATCGTGCATTATATAGTAAAACCTCTTATCTAAGCTTAAAATCTTTCCTAATAATCTTTGGATTATGCTACGTTTTCATTTTATCTTTATAAATATTAGCATTTTTATAAGATTCTTGTCTAATTTCATGCAGTTCATTTAATTGCAATAATCTTTTCTCACCATCTTCTTTCATATTATATTAAATTTCTTAACAGCCTAATAAGCTTTATGTTTTAATTCCATTGGTAAATGACAAGTTTTGCCAAATAAGAGCCAATATGGAGACGTTCTTTTAGAAGCTTTATAAGCAATCCTATAAGCCCATAATGCATCATCTAATCTTAAAGACCAATCTTTCATACTAGGATTGACGATTTTTCTAAAATCCTTTTGATTTCCCTATTAGGTACTTCTGCTAAACCACTTATTTATGGATGATAAGTTGTGGCAATATTATGCTTAATTCCATACTTAATTATTAATATCTCAATTTTTTCATCCCTAAAGTGGCTCCCCCCATCACTACTGATCACTCTAGACGTACCAAATCTATTAAAGATATTCTTCTTTAATAATTTAGCTATATTTTAAGCATCACAATTTGGACGAGCTGCTACCTCAATTCATTTTAAAACATACTCCACAACTATTAGAATATAAAATTTTTTTAAAGATGATACAAATGAACTCATAAATTCTAAACCCCAAACATTTAAAATCTCAATCTCCAAAGTAAAATTTAGCGGCATTTCATCACGCTTAGAAATATCGTATACTCTCTAACATCCATCACAGGTTTATATATACAAATTCACATAGCTAAATAGATTAGGCCAATAAAGTTCAGATTATAAAATCTTAAAAGTAGTTCTATCAACTCTAAAATGTCTCCAAAATTTAGAATCATGACCTTTCTTAATAATTTCTAGGGTTTCTTCTTTAGGTACACATCTCCTTATCATTTGATCCTTATATTTTCTATAAAAATATGGGTCATGGAATTATGGATTAATTTTCTTTGTTGATGGTATATCATGCCATTGAGCAAAGTATCAATAACTATAAAATTTATTATATCAACATACCATAGAATATGCCACTCAGTAATAACAAACAGTTGCTCATTAGGAAAAGTTTCATTGATTTCATCTTCATAAATATATGTATTTCTCTTATCTAGTTTTGATAAATGATCAGCCTTCCTTTCTACAACTTCGATATAAATTTTTGCATCGAAAGGACCCATCTAATCTATCTTGATTTTACATCTCTATTTAACATAATATATCTAATAACAGAATGGTCAGTGTGAACAACACATTTTGTTCCAATCAAATAGAATCTAAATTTTTCAAAAACATATACTATAGTCAACAACTCATTCTCATTAGTAGTGTAATTTATTTGAGATTCATTAAAGGTTTTACTGGCATAACCTATAACTTTAAATAATTTATCCTACCTTTGTCCTAAAACTACCTCAATAGCATAATCATTGACATGACACATTAGCTCAATTGGTTTCCCCCACAGGTGAAATAATAATATGAGCGGTGACTAATTTTTCTTTCATAATATTGAAGGCATTTAGGCCTTCATGGTTGAAATTTAATATGACATCCTTTTCTAAGAAATGGCATAAAGGTTTTGAAATTTTGAAAAATTCCTCTATATATCGCTTATAGAATCCAAAATGTCCTAAAAACTTCTAAATCCCCTCATTGTTATAAGTGGAGGTTATTTTTCAATAACTTGCATTTTTTCTGGGTCTACTTCCATACTTTTTTCAGATATTTTATTTCCTAACACAATACCTCCCGAAACCAAAAATTGACACTTCTTCAAATTTAGAACCAATTTGGTCTCTTCATAGAATTTCAATAACTTCACCAAATGTTCTAAATAAGAATCAAATGAAGGGTCAAACACTGACAAGTCTTCTATAAACACTTCAATTTCTTTCTCAATCAGATCACAAAAAATAGACATCATACACTATTGAAATTTAGTAGGTTTGTTACATAACCCGTAAAGCATTCTTCGAAAAGCAAAAGTTTCATAAGGACTTANCAAAAATTGACACTTCTTCAAATTTAGAACCAATTTGGTCTCTTCATAGAATTTCAATAACTTCACCAAATGATCTAAATAAGAATCAAATGAAGGGTGGTCAAACACTGACAAGTCTTCTATAAACACTTCAATTTATTTCTCAATCAGATCATAAAAAATAGACATCATACACTATTGAAATTTAGTAGATTTGTTACATAACTCGTAAAGCATTCTTCGAAAAGCAAAAGTTCCATAAGGACTTGTAAATGTTGTCTTATCTTGATCCTTAGGATCTATAAGTATCTGATGATACCATGAATATCCATCTAAGAAGCAAAAATATGGATGGTTAGCTAGCCTATCCAACATCTGATTTGAAAAAGGTAAAGGAAAGTAGTCTTTTCTCATGACAAAATTTATTTATTTTTATAATCTATACATATATGCCACCNGGTTAGCTAGCCTATCCAACATCTGATTTGAAAAAGGTAAAGGAAAGTAGTCTTTTCTCATGACAAAATTTAATTTTTTTTTTTATAATCTATACATATATGCCACATAGTGGCATGTCTAGTTGAAATTAATTCATTCTATTCATTAATAGTCATCGTAACTCCCCCTTTCTTAGAAACACAGTGATGATCAAATATAAGATAGATAAAACATGCATCTAACCATTTTAATATTTACTTTTTAACTACTTTCATAATTTTTTTTAATCTCCTTTGAGGATCTGACTGGAGTTTATGATTATCTTCCATCAGGATCTTATGATACNAAATATAAGATAGATAAAACATGCATCTAACCATTTTAATATTTACTTTTTAACTACTTTCATAATTTTTTTAAATCTCCTTTGAGGATCTGACTGGAGTTTATGATTATCTTCCATCAGGATCTTATGATATAAATACAAGGACTTATCTTCTTTATATCTACTAAAGTCCATCCGAAAGCTTTCTTATAATTCCTCAGAATATCCATTAATTTCTTCTCTTGCAAATGAGTCAAATTTGAGGATATGATAACTAGTAATGTAGATGACTTTCCCAAGTAGTGTGGGAAGCACCTTCATCTCAAGTTTATGGGGTTCCTCAACTGAAATAATAAAAGGTTTACTAGTTTTTGTCGTATCTAGAATCTCAAACANTATGATAACTAGTAATGTAGATGACTTTCCCAAGTAGTGTGGGAAGCACCTTCATCTCAAGTTTATGGGGTTTCTCAACTGAAAGAATAAAAGGTTTACTAGTTTTTGTCATATCTAGAATCTCAAACCNAATAAAATCAAAACACTCACAAACCTAAATATCAAAACAAAATTACCAATAATTCACACCACAAAAAACAACAAACAAAAAAAAATTAAAAATAAATACAAACTTAGGTTGCCTCATAATAAGCGCTTGGTTAAATGTCATCAGCCCGATTAATCGAGATATCTACTCATGTTGACCTAACATTAAGACCATGTATATTAATGGTCTCTCTCCTCCTATGTAAGGTTTAAGTCTCTATCCATTCACTTTAAATACCCTACCATTCCTTGGATCTTTAAGATCAATTGCACTAAGAGGATAAAATTTAACTACAATAAATGGCCCCAACCACCTTGTTCTAAGTGTTCCAGGAAATAATTTTGATCGTGCATTATAAAGTAAAACCTCTTATCCAAGCTTAAAATCTTTACTAATAATCTTTGGATTATGCTACCTTTTCATTTTATCTTTATAAATATTAGCATTTTTATAAGATTCTTGTCTAATTTCATGCAGTTCATTTAATTGCAATAATCTTTTCTCACCATCTTCTTTCATATTATATTAAATTTCTTAACAGCCTAATAAGCTTTATGTTTTAATTCCATTGGTAAATGACAAGTTTTGCCAAATAAGAGCCAATATGGAGACGTTCTTTTAGAAGCTTTATAAGCAATCCTATAAGCCCATAATGCATCATCTAATCTTAAAGACCAATCTTTCATACTAGGATTGACGATTTTTCTAAAATCCTTTTGATTTCCCTATTAGGTACTTCTGCTAAACCACTTATTTATGGATGATAAGTTGTGGCAATATTATGCTTAATTCCATACTTAATTATTAATATCTCAATTTTTCCATCCCTAAAGTGGCTCCCCCCATCACTACTGATCACTCTAGACGTACTAAATCTATTAAAGATATTCTTCTTTAATAATCTAGCTATATTTTAAGCATCACAATTTGGACGAGCTGCTACCTCAATTCATTTTAAAACATACTCCACAGCTATTAGAATATAAAATTTTTTTAAAGATGATACAAATGAACTCATAAATTCTAAACCCCAAACATTTAAAATCTCAATCTCCAAAGTAAAATTTAGCGGCATTTCATCACGCTTAGAAATATCGTATACTCTCTAACATCCATCACAGGTTTATATATACAAATTCACATAGCTAAATAGATTAGGCCAACAAAGTTCAGATTATAAAATCTTAAAACTAGTTCTATCAACTCTAAAATGTCTCCTAAATTTAGAATCATGACCTTTCTTAATAATTTCTAGGGTTTCTTCTTTAGGTACACATCTCCTTATCATTTGATCCTTATATTTTCTATAAAGATATGGGTCATGGAATTATGGATTAATTTTCTTTGTTGATGGTATATCATGCCATTGAGAAAAGTATCAATAACTATAAAATTTACTATATCAACATACCATAGAATATGCCACTCAGTAATAACAAACAGTTGCTCATTAGAAAAAGTTTCATTGATTTCATCTTCATAAATATATGTATTTCTCTTATCTAGTTTTGATAAATGATCAGCTGTTTGATTATTAGAACCCTTCCTTTCTACAAATTCGATATAAATTTTTGCATCGAAAGGACCCATCTAATCAATCTTGATTTTACATCTCTATTTAACATAATATATCTAATAACAGAATGGTCAGTGTGAACAACACATTTTGTTCCAATCAAATAGAATCTAAATTTTTCAAAAACATATACTATAGTCAACAACTCATTCTCATTAGTAGTGTAATTTATTTTGAGATTCATTAAAGGTTTTACTGGCATAACCTATAACTTTAAATAATTTATCCTGCCTTTGTCCTAAAACTACCTCAATAGCATAATCATTGACATGACACATTAGGTCAAATGGTTTCCCCCACAGGTGAAATAATAATATGAGCGGTGACTAATTTCTCTTTCATAGTATTGAAGGCATTTAGGCCTTCTNAGGTCTTCCTAAAATGATTGGGATTTCAAAGAAGTATGATGTCTAATTGAGAAAGGAATTGAAATTTTTATAGATGATTTTTTTCAGTTTTTGGAACTTCTTTTAATTCCTGTTTAGATCATTTAGCTCGAGTTCTAAAATGCTGCAAAGAAACAAATTTAGTTCTCAATTAGGAAAAATGTCAATTTATGGTGACAGGAGGAATTCTGTTAAGGCATAAGATTTCTAAAAATGTCATGGAAGTATATCCAGCAAAATTCAAGTTATTGTTAAATTACCACCTCTTACTATAGTGAGAAGAGTAAGAAGTTTTTTGGGACATGTTGGATTCTATAGGTACTATATTAAAGACTTTTAAAAAATTGCTAAGTCTCTATGTCATCTTCTAGAAAAAGACACGAATTTTGATTTTAATGAGGAATATCTTAATGCCTTCAATTTATTAAAGGACAAATTAATCACTTCACCTAACTTGGAAAAATTATTTGAATTAATGTGTGATGCAAGTGATTATGCTATTGTGTCTATATTAGGACAAAAATATGATATAATTTTTAAAGTTATATACAATACTAGTAAAACCCTTAATGAAGCTCAAATAAATTATTCTACTACTGAAAAGGAATTATTGAAAATAGTGTATGATTTTTGATAAATTTAGAACTTATCTTATCGGGGCAAAATGTATTATTCATACTAATCATTCTGCTATTAAATATTTAATGTTGANTTATATACAATACTAGTAAAACCCTTAATGAAGCTCAAATAAATTATTCTACTACTGAAAAGGAATTATTGAGAATAGTGTATGATTTTTGATAAATTTAGAACTTATCTTATCGGGTTAAAATGTATTATTCATACTAATCATTCTGCTATTAAATATTTAATGTTGTAGAATGATGTTAAATCATGATTAATTAGATAGGTCCTTCTAATGCAAGAATTTGATTTTCAAATTTTTGATCATTTATCAAGGCTTGAAAATGAAAATTATGGTTATAACAATATTTAAATACATGAAAATTTTCCTGATTAACAACTTTATGCGATTAATGAATGACGAATTCCATGGGATGCTGATATAGTTAACTACTTAATAACATTTTACCCTATAGATTATGTAACCATCAAATAAAGAAGTTTGTTCATGACGCAAGATTTTACTTTTGAGATGACCCTTATTTATATAAAAAATGTAGGGACTTAGTCATTCAAAGAAGTGCACCAATAGAAGAAACCTGAGAAATTATTCAAAAATGTTATGAAGTAGATTTTTTGGGACAATTTAGAGTTGATAAAACTGCATTTAAAATTTTATAATCTGGATTTTATTGACCTACTTTATTTAGGGATGTTAATGTTTATATAAAAAACATGTGATCGATGTCAAAGAGTAGGCAATATTTCTAGAAATAATGAAATGTCCATAAATTTTACTTTGGAAGTTAAAATTTTTGATATTTAGGATTTAGATTTTATGAGACCATTTTTACCATCTTCTGAAAAAAATTATATTTTGTTAGATGTGTATTATGTTTCTAAATGGATTGAAGCTGTTGCTTTACCTCACTGGGATGCTAAGTGTGCTATAATTTTTTTTTAAATATTTTTACTAGATTTGGAATGTTGAGAGTAATTATTCTAGATGAAAAGTCATTTTAAGAATATAATAATTGGAACATTAACTAAAAACTTTGGAATTAAAAATCAAATTGTCATAGCTTATAAACCTCATACTAGTAGTTTAGCAGAAGTATCCAATCGTGAAATCAAAAGAATGTTGGAAAAGACTGTAAATCCTAATATGACAGATTAATCTGCTAGACTTAATAGTGCATTATGGGCCTATAGGACCTTATATAAATCTCCTATAGGAATGTCACCATATAAGCTCATATTTGGAAAATAATGTCATTTAGAAGTTGAAATAGAGCATAAGGCTTATTGGGCTATTGATCCACCTAAAAATTACCTATTTTTAGGGTTTATGCATAATTTTGATGATATTACACTTTAAAGAAATGTATTTTGCATGTTTTTGGTTTCAGGTACATTGAATGGACTTTTAGAGAAAATGAGAACAAAATGGGGAAAAAATGTAAGATTTTGTATGGTGCCATAGCGCTACCCTTGGCGCCATAGCGCCACTTATTGAGTGCATTTGGCCCTGTTGCACCCCAGACTGGTGTTATAGCGCTAATAACCAACTTTTAGAATATCCATTGAATTTGATCGAGTTTTGAAGGGTGCTTTAAAGTGACTAATCCCAATATTTTTTTATATGTAAAGATTTATGAAGTTGACACCACTAGGCGTCAAAAACTTGATCTCAAGCAAAGTAAGGTTTCAATTATATGTTTAAATAGTAGGAACTCTACGCAAGTATACTTATTGTTATCAAGTAATATAGGGCTTTCTGATTACGCTCTGAATATCAATGCCATGGAGTTTGAGGTTAATCACGATGGCTTTCAAGAGAAGTTCTATTTTAGAATAACACACATTTAGCTTGCAAGGTCGGTGAATGTTTGGTTTTGAATATATCCTAAAATTATCACTATAATACTACTTCTACTCCTAAACTAAAATACTTGGTGAAAATCAGAAAGTGGGGTTTAATATATTAAAATTACCCTTCCTCATGTAATGAAATTAGTGAAATGTGTAAAAGTAAAATAAGTAGTGAGTATGATTGTGAATAAAATGCACCAATTATATTCTTTACTCTCGGTCAAGTGATATAAAGAAAATTGGCTAATTCATAGTTTGAGAATCCTAAATACTGGTTAAGCAGGAGAGATGCTAGCTCTCACTCTAGAGTCTTCTCGTCCCCTCACATGGAGGCTAACATCTAGTATTAAGACCAAAAACTAAGATCCAAATTGGGGGCTTTAGACATCACTATAAAGTCTTCTAATTCTACACCCATCAAAGATTATTTCCCTATTTATTTGCACTTAACAATATGGGCTACATTCTCATCCATACAATCTCATGTGATTCTACTACATTTGATTGAGACAACACCATTACGGATCTTACATGTTCTCACAACAGATTTTAACATGCAAGTTGATCAAGTTTACATTTAAATAAAGAACAAAGTAAAAACATCACAATATATTCTCACTCTACTCAATTCTATATCCTACAAATACATACTAATTCATTATAAGAGGGAAGAGTAAAGAAAACTACTCACTGCACATGGAGAAACCACAATAACATTTCATTGAACAATACTTTGAAAGAATACAAACAAACTACTAGATTCAATTAAAAATACAATGAAAATACTTAACTTTTATGGAAATCAAACTATCCTTGTATATGAAAAGCAATCTCCTTACAATCCTCTGCAAGAATAAAGTGAAAAGAAAAGAAGAAGTCTCTCAGTCTCTCTCTTTCTCTCTCACCATGTCGCCCGACTCGGGGCTCTCGCCCAAGCCTTTTTCTTCTTTTGAAAGCCATCTTCTCCTCTTCCAATTAGTTTAATAGTCCTTTTAAAAATATTTCCAAGCCTTTTTTATAATTTCCCAAGAGGTGCTTAAGGGTCTCTTCAAAAGTGTTCATATTCAATGAATCTTCCAAATGGTGCCTCAAGTGCCTCTTCAAAAGTCTTCAAAAATGTCCTTCTAACCACCCCAAATACTTATTTAAAGTCCTTTTTATCATTTACAATGAATTCCCCAAGAGAAACATGAAGCACGGCTTTAAAAATTGTCCAAATCTGATGTATATTCTAGAAGTATGTTGAAAATCGTTTTTGGAGCTTAAGCATTAATTTTTGGTGCTTAAACGCCCTCATCTTTGTTTGGTGGAACCTAAGTGCCATTTTGGGAACTTAAGCACTTGGAAAAGGCACTTAAATGCGTGGTTTCAGTCCCCATGAGTCAGGTGTGTCTCGGTTCGACTATTCGACCCAGTTTGCTCCTTTTTGCTCCGCTTTAGTCCATTTTTATTCCTTTTTGCTCCAATCACACCAAATTCTTCAATTTGATGTACCTACAACCAAAAACATAAAAAAAACATACCTTTAAATTACAATAACATTATAAAATATAGCATGAAAAGTAGTACATTTTTAGGCACATCAAAATTTCGCAAACTTAAACATTACTTGTCCTCATGTAATACTACATTTTTAACTTTTTTTAAAATAATTTATGTAGATTAGAGTTAATGGGTCATTCTTTAGAATTGGTAAAATTTTTTTCTAAAAATGTGATAGTTCAAATTGGAAGAACTTCTATTGAATCATATCAGCCCAAGGTCTAAAATATTTATCATCAAACTTAGGAATTTGTTTTCCTACCTAATTCAAAAATATATGCAAATTTTTTAAACTTCGGATCCTATGAACTTTAATTTCTAAACTTAATAACTCTATTAAAAATAATTTTTACTAATATAAGTATAGAAAGAAAGCTTAGGATTGTTCTAATTTCTTTACTCTAAAAGACTCAAGTGAAACCATTTGTTTATTGGAAACTCTTCTCAAGCTTCTCCTCTCTTTTTTTTTGCATTTTCTTTTTCTTTTGTAGGATCTTTTTGATCCATTCTTTTCTTTCTTTATCTTTTTTTTATATGTGAGGATTAATATCTAGAGAAGTCTTTAAATAATTTTGAATTCCACTATCCTCCTCTAAAGTTAAAACTTATTACTTTCCTTCACTTGAAAAGATGTCTTTTTTTTAAATACTTTATAAAAGAGCCTTAAATGTTTGAAAAGAAAAATTCTAAGAATCCTTAATTTTTTAAAAATAAATTCTTCCTAAGTTATTTATTTTCCCAAGTTCTCCACTAAATATCCTTAACTCTAAGTTCACCCTTTTCACTAAAAATATCAACTAAGTTTTCCCACTCCATTTCTATAATAAAAATTCTAACAACCTTAAGATGACTCACATAACAATAATCATTAGAAATAAAATACAAATTTATTTGTAGTAATTTTGAAAAAAAGTAAGGTTTAAATTTGAAATATTTTTCTCCCCCCCAAACTTAAGCTCAAACATGTGTAACAATGAAGTAGAAAAATATGCGGTAGCGAAAGATCACTTTTACAATTTACTACACAACATACAAAAATATCAACAAATAACACATGGTAGAATATTGTAGTAGAAAGTAAATCTAGCCTAAACATGCTTGAATTAACACTATAAAGGAATTTTATATAGTAGAACAGGTACAAACTGAAGAATTAACAGGAACACATTTTAAACTTTATAAAGGAATTGTTGGATGCTAAAAAGTTTAAAATAATGGGACAAGTTTTGTCATCTCCAATGACTCATTCAACTTGACTCACAAGCATAGACACACAAACCCCAATATATAAACTCACAGATTCATAAACAAATAATGACTGAGGTTAATTTGATCTTCCTTCTACTCACATTTCCCCTCCTAACTTTCAATTTCTAACAGAAGAAACTACACTAATAACATGGGTGTATTATAAAACTTTATATGGTTATCACCCATGGACCAAAATTCCCTCATGTGTTGCCAATTTCAGGGTTACTCTAAGTCTAAGGTGTACATAATCTGGTAAAGAAAAATAGTGCAGTTCATCCAGATGTTGTTCGCTAAGTAAGTTCATGACCTTACTTAGTGAAGACAAATTCAGATAAAGGAAGTAATAGAGTTGACATGGAGTGGTCAAAGTTCAAACTCTACGTGCTTCAAGGTAATGCTCAACTCAGGCTGAGAACTAAGTCGTAACAGACTCTTCAACCTGCTACTACCAGAAATAATATACAAATCTAGTCATGACAAAGGAATTACCTCATAACATTAATTCAATCCACTCTTAAACATCAAACATGGATCAAAGTCTAACATCTCACTATTATCCAATCCAAAATAAAAAAAATCACACTAAACAGATAACAAAGATAACCATGGGTTGCCTCCAATGAAGCGCTTAGTTTAACATCGACGACACGAATCAGGGCTAAAGCGTGTCTGGTTTAGTGCTTAGGCACCCACCTCTTGGGTTGTCCAACGCTTAAGCATAGGGTTTTGGTGCTTAGGCTCCAGTGCTTGAATTTTGATATTTTTGATTTTAAGTGAAATGCACATCTGACCTAAGTCAACCACCCCTAAATGGTCTTATAAATCTTTAATAACTATTTTCTTCCCCTTCAACTCTCATCTTTCTCAAAATTCATCAATTTTCACTAATTTAATTCAACACAAAATAACACAAAAATTTACACACAAACAAACGCTTATATTAATTCACAAACAAATAGAAACACTTGTGATACATAATTCCTCAATCCAAAGAGTTTTGGATGAGATAATTCCTAATTACAAACTTTAAACACTAAGCAAACTTAACTTTAAAAACACTTAAAATAACTTAATACAAACATCACAACACCTAACACAAACAAACACTAAACTTATAACTTAATTCCATTCCCCTTCCGGTGGAACAAATTCTGGCCTTTCATTTGTCTCTCTTGAGGCATGTGGAATTTAGATCTGATAGAATGGACGGTGGTGAAGAACTCCGGTTGAGTCTTCCTCAATCCATTTGCTTTTCAAGTACGTAGCCTTTTCTGCTTCTACTATAAAACTTGTATGGTAAATTGCATATTAATTTGACATCCAATATTCTCCAAATGTGTGTTAGTCTTATTCACCTTTGCTTCAATTGAAGCCACATCAACCTCAATCTTTGTGATCTTCTCCGCTATTCCTTTTATACTAACAACTAGGAAACCGTCATATAACTCTTGCGCACTTTGACTAACAAACTTCTTCTTCATGGATTCCTCCATATCAATCTCCCAAGAAGACATTTTTCCAAGATCTCTTACTCTTCACTTAGAATTTAGGGTGAAAATTGAAGTGGAGTGAGAATTCTCTTCATACCCTACGATTTATGGACTTTGGACCAAGCCTAAAACTACTAGGCACATTCTCAAACCCCTAGCCCACGTTAAAACCCACTAAACCACTTTTAATTTATCTAGAAACGTAATTTAGCACGTTTAGTTAACTATCATGCTTAAGCACTGAATGTTGGTGCTTAAGCGCTGATGCTCAATTTAGCATAGGTCTGCTTAACGTCCCAATACTCATTCTAACATGTATAAGTCATCTATGAAGGTATTAGAATCATCACTAAATCATTATAAATTCAAAATACCACCACAATTTTTCTTAATCAAATACAACAACATAACATTCAAAATAAAAACACACTGATAACTATGGGTTTCCTCCCACAAAGCTTTTGGTTTAACATCGTCAGCCCGACGTAACCAATGCTTATTTTGGTTGATCCAACAACAAAAGATCATTTAATTTCAAGTAAATCCCCTATAAAATAGGGTTTAAGCATGTGACTATTCACATTGAAAATTTTCTTAGTTTTAGNTTATAACAATATTTAAATACATGAAAATTTTCCTGATTAACAACTTTATGCGATTAATGAATGACGAATTCCGTGGGATGCTGATATAGTTAACTACTTAATAACATTTTACCCCTATAGATTATGTAACCATCAAATAAAGAAGTTTGTTCATGACGCAATATTTTACTTTTGGGATGACCCTTATTTATATAAAAAATGTAGGGACTTAGTCATTCAAAGACGTGCACCAATGGAAGAAACCAGGGAAATTATTCTAAAATGTTATGAAGTAGATTTTTTGGGACAATTTAGAGTTGATAAAACTACATTTAAAATTTTATAATCTGGATTTTATTGGCCTACTTTATTTAGGGATGTTAATGTTTATATAAAAAACATGTGATCGATGTCAAAGAGTAGGCAATATTTCTAGAAATAATGAAATGTCCCTAAATTTTACTTTGGAAGTTAAAATTTTTGATATTTAGGATTTAGATTTTATGAGACCATTTATACCATCTTCTGAAAAAATTTATATTTTGTTAGATGTGTATTATGTTTCTAAATGGATTGAAACTGTTGCTTTACCTCACTGGGATGCTAAGTGTGTTATAATTTTTTTTTTAAAATATTTTTACTAGATTTGGAATGTTGAGAGTAATTATTACAGATGAAAAGTCATTTTAAGAATATAATAATTGGAACATTAACTAAAAACTTTGGAATTAAAAATCAAATTGTCATAGCTTATAAACCTCATACTAGTAGTTTAGCAGAAGTATCCAATCGTGAAATCAAAAGAATGTTGGAAAAGACTGTAAATCCTAATATGACAGATTAATCTGCTAGACTTAATAGTGCATTATGGGCCTATAGGACCTTATATAAAACTCATATAGGAATGTCACCATATAAGCTCATATTTGGAAAATAATGTCATTTACAAGTTGAAATAGAGCATAAGGCTTATTGGGCTATTGATCCACCTAAAAATTACCTATTTTTAGGGTTTATGCATAATTTTGATGATATTACACTTTAAAGAAATGTATTTTGCATGTTTTTGGTTTCAAGTATATTGAATGGACTTTTAGAGAAAATGAGAACAAGATGGGGCAAAAATGTAAGATTTTGTATGGCGCTATGGCGCCACCCTTGGCGCCATAGCGCCACTTATTGAGTGCATTTGGCCCTGTTGCACCCCAAACTGGCGTTATAGCCCTAATGACCAACTTTTAGAATATCCATTGAATTTGACCGAGTTTTGAAGGCGTGCTTTAAAGTGACTAATCCCAATATTTTTTTATATGTAAAGATTTATGAAGTTGACACCACTAGGCGTCAAAAACTTGATCTCAAGCAAAGTAAGGTTTCAATTATATGTTTAAATAGTAGGGACTCTACGCAAGTATACTTATTGTTATCAAGTAATATAGGGCTTTCTGATTACGCCCTGAATATCAATGCCATGGAGTTTGAGGTTAATCACGATGGCTTTCAAGAGAAGTTCTATTTTAGAATAACACACATTTAGCTTGCAAGGTCGGTGAATGTTTGGTTTTGAATATATCCTAAAATTATCACTATAATACTACTTCTACTCCTAAACTAAAATACTTGGTGAAAATCAGAAAGTGGGGTTTAATATATTAAAATTACCCTTCCTCATGTAATGAAATTAGTGAAATGTGTAAAAGTAAAATAAGTAGTGAGTATGATTGTGAATAAAATGCACCAATTATATTCTTTACTCTCGGTCAAGTGATAAAAAAAAAATTGGCTAATTCATAGTTTAAGAATCCTAAATACTGGTTAAGCAGGACAGATGCTAGCTCTCACTCTAGAGTCTCCTCGTCCCCTCACATGGAGGCTAACATCTAGTATTAAGACCAAAAACTAAGAACAAAATTGGGGGCTTTAGACATCACTCTAAAGTCTTCTAATTCTACACCCATCAAAGATTATTTCCCTATTTATTTGCACTTAACAATATGGGCTACATTCTCATCCATACAATCTCATGTGATTCTACTACATTTGATTGAGACAACACCATTACGAATCTTACATTTTCTCACAACAGATTTTAACATGCAAGTTGATCAAGTTTACATTTAAATGAAGAACAAAGTAAAAACATTACAATATATTCTCACTCTACTCAATTCTATATCCTACAAATACATACTAATTCATTATAAGAGGGAAGAGTAAAGAAAACTACTCACTGCATATGGAGAAACCACAATAACATTTCATTGAACAATACTTTGAAAGCATACAAACAAACTACTAGATTCAAATAAAAATACAATGAAAATACTTATCTTTTCNCTCAATTCTATATCCTACAAATACATACTAATTCATTATAAGAGGGAAGAGTAAAGAAAACTACTCACTGCACATGGAGAAACCACAATAACATTTCATTGAACAATACTTTGAAAGAATACAAACAAACTACTAGATTCAATTAAAAATACAATGAAAATACTTAACTTTTATGGAAATCAAACTATCCTTGTATATGAAAAGCAATCTCCTTACAATCCTCTGCAAGAATAAAGTGAAAAGAAAAGAAGAAGTCTCTCAGTCTCTCTCTTTCTCTCTCACCATGTCGCCCGACTCGGGGCTCTCGCCCAAGCCTTTTTCTTCTTTTGAAAGCCATCTTCTCCTCTTCCAATTAGTTTAATAGTCCTTTTAAAAATATTTCCAAGCCTTTTTTATAATTTCCCAAGAGGTGCTTAAGGGTCTCTTCAAAAGTGTTCATATTCAATGAATCTTCCAAATGGTGCCTCAAGTGCCTCTTCAAAAGTCTTCAAAAATGTCCTTCTAACCACCCCAAATACTTATTTAAAGTCCTTTTTATCATTTACAATGAATTCCCCAAGAGAAACATGAAGCACGGCTTTAAAAATTGTCCAAATCTGATGTATATTCTAGAAGTATGTTGAAAATCGTTTTTGGAGCTTAAGCATTAATTTTTGGTGCTTAAACGCCCTCATCTTTGTTTGGTGGAACCTAAGTGCCATTTTGGGAACTTAAGCACTTGGAAAAGGCACTTAAATGCGTGGTTTCAGTCCCCATGAGTCAGGTGTGTCTCGGTTCGACTATTCGACCCAGTTTGCTCCTTTTTGCTCCGCTTTAGTCCATTTTTATTCCTTTTTGCTCCAATCACACCAAATTCTTCAATTTGATGTACCTACAACCAAAAACATAAAAAAAACATACCTTTAAATTACAATAACATTATAAAATATAGCATGAAAAGTAGTACATTTTTAGGCACATCAAAATTTCGCAAACTTAAACATTACTTGTCCTCATGTAATACTACATTTTTAACTTTTTTTAAAATAATTTATGTAGATTAGAGTTAATGGGTCATTCTTTAGAATTGGTAAAATTTTTTTCTAAAAATGTGATAGTTCAAATTGGAAGAACTTCTATTGAATCATATCAGCCCAAGGTCTAAAATATTTATCATCAAACTTAGGAATTTGTTTTCCTACCTAATTCAAAAATATATGCAAATTTTTTAAACTTCGGATCCTATGAACTTTAATTTCTAAACTTAATAACTCTATTAAAAATAATTTTTACTAATATAAGTATAGAAAGAAAGCTTAGGATTGTTCTAATTTCTTTACTCTAAAAGACTCAAGTGAAACCATTTGTTTATTGGAAACTCTTCTCAAGCTTCTCCTCTCTTTTTTTTTGCATTTTCTTTTTCTTTTGTAGGATCTTTTTGATCCATTCTTTTCTTTCTTTATCTTTTTTTTATATGTGAGGATTAATATCTAGAGAAGTCTTTAAATAATTTTGAATTCCACTATCCTCCTCTAAAGTTAAAACTTATTACTTTCCTTCACTTGAAAAGATGTCTTTTTTTTAAATACTTTATAAAAGAGCCTTAAATGTTTGAAAAGAAAAATTCTAAGAATCCTTAATTTTTTAAAAATAAATTCTTCCTAAGTTATTTATTTTCCCAAGTTCTCCACTAAATATCCTTAACTCTAAGTTCACCCTTTTCACTAAAAATATCAACTAAGTTTTCCCACTCCATTTCTATAATAAAAATTCTAACAACCTTAAGATGACTCACATAACAATAATCATTAGAAATAAAATACAAATTTATTTGTAGTAATTTTGAAAAAAAGTAAGGTTTAAATTTGAAATATTTTTCTCCCCCCCAAACTTAAGCTCAAACATGTGTAACAATGAAGTAGAAAAATATGCGGTAGCGAAAGATCACTTTTACAATTTACTACACAACANAGCAATCTCCTTACAATCCTCTGCAAGAATAAAGTGAAAAGAAAAGAAGAAGTCTCTCAGTCTCTCTCTTTCCCTCTCACCATGTCGCCCGACTCGGGGCTCTCGCCCAAGCCTTTTTCTTCTGTTGAAAGTCATCTTCTCCTCTTCCAATTAGTTTAATAGTCCTTTTAAAAATATTTCCAAGCCTTTTTTATAATTTCCCAAGAGGTGCTTAAGGATCTCTTCAAAAGTGTTCATACTCAATGAATCTTCCAAATGGTGCCTCAAGTGCCTCTTCAAAAGTCTTCAAAAATGTCCTTCTAACCACCCCAAATGCTTCTCTAAAGTCCTTTTTTATCATTTACAATGAATTCCCCAAGAGAAACATGAAGCACCGCTTCAAAAATTGTCCAAATCTGATGTATATTCTAGAAGAATGTTGAAAACCGTTTTTGGAGCTTAAGCATTTATTTTTGGTGCTTAAA
Source organism: Phalaenopsis hybrid cultivar (assembly GCA_002079205.1). Classification (NCBI taxonomy): domain Eukaryota; kingdom Viridiplantae; phylum Streptophyta; class Magnoliopsida; order Asparagales; family Orchidaceae; genus Phalaenopsis; species Phalaenopsis hybrid cultivar. Next base: position 241,940 of record JXCR01123203.1, on the reverse strand, counting down.
CGCCCTCATCTTTGTTTGGTGGAACCTAAGTGCCATTTTGGGAACTTAAGCACCGGGCACAGGCACTTAAATGCCTGGTTTCAGTCCTTATGAGTCAGGTGTGTCTCGGTTCGACTATTCGACCCAATTTGCTCCTTTTTGCTCCGCTTTAGTCCATTTTTATTCTTTTTTGCTCCAATCACTCCAAATTATTCAATTTGATGTACCTACAACCAAAAAAATAAAAAAAAACATACCTTTAAAGTACAATAACATTATAAAATATAGCATGAAAAGTAGTACATTTTTAGGCACATCAAAATTCCGCAAACTTAAACATTACTTGTCCTCATGTAATACTACATTTTTAACTTTTTTTAAAATAATTTATGTAGATTAGAGTTAATGGGTCATTCTTTAGAATTGGTAAAATTTTGTTCTAAAAATGTGATAGTTCAAATTAGAAGAACTTCTATTGAATCATATCAGCCCAAGGTCTAAAATATTTATCATCAAACTTGGGAATTTGTTTTCCTACCTAATTCAAAAATATATGCAAATTTTTTAAACTTTGGATCCTATGAACTTTAATTTCAAGACTTAATAACTCTATTAAAAATAATTTTTACTAATATAAGTATAGAAAGAAAGCTTAGGATTGTTCCAAGTTCTTTACTCTAAAAGACTCAAGTGAAACCATTTGTTTATTGGAAACTCTCCTCAAGATTCTCCTCTCTTTTTTTTTGCATTTTCTTTTTCTTTTTTAGGATCTTTTTGATCCATTCTTTTCTTTCTTTATCTTTTTTTTTTTATATGTGAGGATTAATATCTAGAGAAGTCTTTAAATAATTTTGAATTCCACTATCCTCCTCTAAAGTTAAAACTTATTACTTTCCTTCACTTGAAAAGATGTCTTTTTTTCTAAATACTTTCTAAAGGAGCCTTAAAGGTTTGAAAAGGAAAATTCTAAGAATCCTTAATTTTTCAAAAATAAATTCTTTCTAAGTTATTCATTTTCCCAAGTTCTCCACTAAATATCCTTAACTCTAAGTTCACCATTTTCACTAAAAATATCAACTAAGTTTTCCCACTCCATTTCTATACTTAAAATTCTAACAACCTTAAGATGACTCCACATAACAATAATCATTAGAAATAAAATACAAATTTATTTGTAGTAATTTTGAAAAAAAAGTAAGGTTTAAATTTGAAATATTTTTCTCCCCCCCCCCTAAACTTAAGCTCAAACATGTGTAACAATGAAGTAGAAAAATATGCGGCAGCGAAAGATCACTTTTACAATTTACTACACATCATACAAAAATATCAACAAATAACACATGGTAGAATATTGTAGTAGAAAGTAAATTTAGCCTAAACATGCTTGAATTAACACTATAAAGGAATTTTATATAGTAGAACAGGTACAAACTGAAGAATTAACAGGAACACATTTTAAACTTTATAAAGGAATTGTTGGATGCTAAAAAGTTTAAAATAATGGGACAAGTTTTGTCATCTCCAATGACTCATTCAACTTGACTCACAAGCATAGACACACAAACCCCAATATATAGACTCACAGATTCATAAACAAATAATGACTGAGGTTAGTTTGATCTTCCATTCTACTCACATTCCCCTCCTTACTTTCAATTTCTAACAGAAGAAACTACACTAATAACGTGGGTGTATTATAAAACTTTATATGGTTATCACCCATGGACCAAAATTCCCTCATGTGTTGCCAATTTCAGGGTTACTCTAAGTCTAAGGTGTACATAATCTGGTAAAGAAAAATAGTGCAGTTCATCCAGATGTTGTTCGCTAAGTAAGTTCATGACCTTACTTAGTGAAGACAAATTCAGATAAAGGAAGTAATAGAGTTGACATGGAGTGGTCAAAGTCCAAACTCTACGTGCTTCAAGGTAATGCTCAACTCAGGCTGAGAACTAAGTCGTAACAGACTCTTCAACCTGCTACTACCAGAAATAATATACAAATCTAGTCATGACAAAGGAATTACCTCATAACATTAATTCAATCCACTCTTAAACATCAAACATGGATCAAAGTCTAACATCTCACTATTATCCAATCCAAAATAACAAAAATCACACTAAACAGATAACAAAGATAACCATGGGTTGCCTCTCATGAAAAATCTAACATCGACGACACGATGTATCAATGTTTACTCTGGTTGCCCTGGCATCAAAATCTCATTCATTTTGTCTGTATACCATGGAATATGTTATTCACGGATTTTGAATAACTCTTTATTATGAGATCTTTTACTGATTTCATCATTCAGTTCATTGAGTCGAATCTGAAGATATAAAGACTGGTGGTGTAGATGAATTCCCTAAATATGTAAGATTTAAAATTGTTATGGGGTACATTATTCTTAAGTTCATGAGATTTTTCAACAAATGGAATTAAAAGTTTACTATTTTTGGTAACTTCCATCATTTCACACCTTTCGTGAACATACATACAGTTTTCTTTAAAGAACATTTTCAACTCATCATGAAAGTCCATTTTGATCTCATCTATTAACTTAATCTCAAAACTTTCTTGGAAATGGTCTTTACTTAGATAATCAATTTCATCCATCCAAAAACAATCATCATCTTTTCTGTCAGCTGGATATTTTATAGTCCTTAACACATCAAAAGTGACTTTATGGTCATTAATATTCATAGCCAACTCTTCTTTTTGCTCATCTAACATAGCTTGTCCAGTAATAAGAAAAGGTCCCCCCAACAGAATTGGATTTTCTTTATCTTCCTCCTTATCTAATAAATAAAGTCCATTGGAATGATAAATTTATACACTTTAACAAGCACGTCTTCTATAACCCCTTTTGGATAAATGATAGATTGATCAGCTGACTGAAGGGTTACAATAATGGGAAAAATACCTGCTAAACCTAACCTTCTAAATATAGATAGAGACATCACATTAATGTTCGTTTCTAAATCACATAAAGCTTTTCCATATAATCTTTCTCCAATTGCATAAGAAATTATTAAGCTAAAAGGATCTTTAAGTTTCTGAGGAAGCTTTTTCTGAAATATAACACTGCACACCTCACTTAGTGAAACTATCTCATAGTCCCCAAATTTCCTTTTCTTGTTTAATATCTCCTTTATAAACTTTGCATAACTTGACATTAAGTACTTCCATGAACATTAAAAGTTATTTATCTAACTCATGTTGTCCAAGTCTTTGAGGAAATGGATGTGGTAGTCCTTCTAAATTGATTTTAGTTGGAGATATTAATTTTTCCAGATCGTTAGCAACATGTTCTTCAGATCTTTTAGTTTCCTTTATTTCTCTCACAACTTCTTTCTCTTTTCTAACCACATCCTCTATCTCTCTTCTACTTCATAATTGGATAGCTTCTACTTGTTCATTATTGTTCTCTTTAGGGTTGATCTCAGTGTTGCTAGGAAGTGTTCATTGGGATCTATTGCTAAGTGAATTAGTAATTTGTCCAAGTTGAATCTATATGTTTCTAATCGCAGCATTTTGACTTTGTAACTGGTTTCCCATTTGCAATGTCACTTCTTCTATAGACATCTTCTTATCCTCAAATTGTTGATCATTGTTAGAGTCTGATGGATATGAAGGTTTATAGTTTGTGTTCCCCTGATTATTCCAACTTCCATTAGGATTTTCATGATTATTTTCCAATTGTTGGTTTACACCCCTAATATTATGATGCTAGTTAAAATTAGGATGGTTCTTCCAACCTGAGTTGTGAAAGTTAGAATACAGGTTGTTTATGGTAATTAAAGTCTCATATCATAAGTTAGAATCCATCATATGCCCTAATGAACTTTCCTCACTTACTGGAGTCAATTGAGGCAGGTTCATTCCAAATTGGTATAACTTTTTTGATATTACAACAACCTGAGAGGCAAGAATTGCAATCACATCAGTATCATGAACACTGACTACCTTTATAGGATTTTACCTTTGCAGAGAGCCAATAAAATTCATTTGTAGCCATTTCTTCAATTAACGCATATACTTCATCAAATGGTTTTGACATTAATGATCCACTAGCGACAACATCGATTTTAGACCTAAGGGATCATTCTAATCCATTGTAAAAAGTTTGAATGATTAACTAATCAAGCAGACCATGGTGTGGACAATTTCTTAGGAGTTCCTTAAATATTTCCCTGGCTTTGTAAATTAATTTCCCTTTATACTGAAAAAATGAGATAATATCATTTCTAAGTTTAGTAGTCCTTGAAGGTGGAAAATACTTAGCTAGAAATTTCTGAGTTAACTCCTCCCAATTTTTAATAGAGCCAGTTGCTAATGAGTATAACCACATTTTAGCCTTATATTTAGTGAGAAAAGAAAAAGCCTTAGTCTAACAACATCATCTGACATGCCGTTATAACAAAATATGGTACAAAGTTCTTGAAAAGTTGATAAGTGTAAATAGGGTTACTCTAAAGAAGTTCCCCAAAACTGCTTGTTCTGCACCAGTTGGATACTCGTTGTATTTAGTTCAAATGAGTCAGCTTCTACGATAGGGATTTGTATACTTGAGTGAAGTAGTAGGATTTACATAATCCCTCAACGATTTATGATGATTTTCCAAGTTATTATTTTGAATGTTTTCCATTTATAATTCTAGTTTTTGAAGTCATTTCTATTTTTGTTTTTTTTTTCTTTTTTCTAACTCGGGATCATAAGTCACAAGTCTTGCAGATCCTTTATTTTGCATATGCAACACAAATAACAATACATTAAAATTAAGCAAATAAAATAAAAAATATATTGAACACAATAAAATATTTTCACAAACACCTTGCTTTTCACACAAATAGTTTTTTCACAACACTTTTTCATTAAAAAATACTTTTCACACATAAAACAATTTTTATGACACTAAAGTTTTCAAATCCTAAGCTTAATTACTTCAACAAAAATGATTCTAAGAATCAAGATCAACTGTTGTGATCCCTGACAATGGCACCAAAAACTTGATCCTGATATTTTTTTATATGTAAGGATTTATGAAGTTGACATCACTAGGCACCAAAAACTTGATCCAAAGCAAAGTAAAGTTTCAATTATATCTTTAAATAGTAGGGATTCTATGTAATTATATGTATCATTATCAAGTAATATAGGGCTTTCTAATTAAGCCTCGAATATCGATCCCACAGAGATCGAAGTTAAACATGACGACTTTCAAGAGAAGTTCTTGTTTAGAATAACACGCCCTTAGCTTAGAAGGCCGATAAAGGTTTGGTTTTGATTATATCCTAAAATTATCACTATAATACTACTTCTACTCCTAAACTAAAATACTTAGTGAAAATCAAAAAGTGGTGTTTAATATATTAAAAGTACCATTCCTCTTGGAATGAAATTAGTGACTTGTGTAAAAATAAAAGAAGTAGTGCGTGAGATTATGACAAATAAGAGCAATTATATTCTTTACCTTTGGTCAAGTGATATAAAAAACATTGGCTAATTCATAATTTAAGAATCTTAAAGACTGGTTAGGCAGGAGAGATACTAGCTCTCACTCTAGAGTCTCCTCGTACCCTCACCTGAAGGCTAACATCTAGTATTACGACCAAAAACTAAGAACCAAATTGGGGGCTTTAGACTGTCACTCTAAAGTCCTCTAATTCTAAACCCATCAGATTATTTCCTTATTTATTTGCAATCAATCATATGAACTACATTCTCATTCATACAATCTCATGTGATTCTACCATAGTTGATTGAGACAACACCATCTCAGATCTTACATGTTCTCACAAAAGATTTTAACATGCAAGTTGATCAAGTTTACATTTAAATGAAGAAAAAAGTAAAAAAAATCACATTATTTTCTCACTCTACTCAATTCTATATCCAACACATGCATACTAATTCATTATAAGAGAGAAGAGTAAAGAAAACTACTCGCTACATATGGAGAAACAACAATAACTTTTAATTAAACAAAACTTTGAAAGCATACAAACAAAGCACTATATTCAAATCAAAATACAATAAAAAATGTTTATCTTTAATGGAAATCAAACTCTCCTTGTATATTACAAGCAATCTCCATACAATCCTCTGCAAGAACAAAGTAAAAAGAAAAGAAGAAATCTCTCACTCTCTCTTTCTCTCTCACTTTGTCACCCCACTCAAGGCTCTCGCCCAAGCATTTTTCTTCTTCTCAAAGCCTTCTTCTCCTATTCCAATTACTTCAAGATTCCTTTTAAAAACATTTCCAAGCCTTATTTATAATTTCGCAAGAGGTGCTTATGTGTCTCTTCAAAAGTGTCCATATTCAATGAATCTTCCAAATCGTACCTCAAGTGCCTCTTCAAAAGTCTTGAAAAACATCCTTATAACAATCCCAAAGTCTTTTTTATTATTTTCAATGAATTCCCCAAGAGAAACATGAATCACCACTTCAATAATCATCCAAATTTGATGTATATTATAGAAGATATGTTGAAAACCGTTTTTGGAGCTTAAGCACCAATTTTGGGCACTTAAGTGCCCTTCTCTCTATTTGGTGGCACCTAAGCACCATTTTGGGTGCTTAAGTACTGGGAACAGGCACTTAAGTGCCAAGTTTCAGCCCAAATGGCTCTGGTGTGCCCAGGTTCGATCTGATTTGCTTCTTTTTGCTCTGTTTTGGTCCATTTTTGTTCTTTTTGCTCCAATCACTCTGAATTCTTCACTTTGATGTACCTACAACCAATAACACTAGAAAACATACCTTTAAAGTGCAATATCATTATATAATATAGCATGAAAAATAGTACATTTTTAGGCACATCAGTGACCCTCGGTGATTTTTAGTTATCTATTAATAGGGCCAAATTATGGACAAAAAGAGAAGTTTGGGGTGTGTTGGAGGAGAATTTTAGAAGGCTTAGAGAAGACTTCTTGAATTTTTTAGTGTGTGTGTGTGCATGTTTGTGTGAAAGCGAGTGAGAGTCTCTATTTTTTGTAAGGGTGGAGATTCCTTTAAGGAGATTTCGGGATTTGCTTAGAGAGAAGACATGAAGATAAGTATCTTGTATTTGTGTTTAAGTTTTTATTATAAGACTTGGATTTAAATAAAAATCATATGTTTTTTTAATCTCCATGAATTCTAAGTAGTTCCCTTTCTTTCTCCTTGCATATGGGAATTATTCTTGTGAGATGAGAATGATTTAAGGATCTCTTTCTATTTTTTTTAAACATTGTGATGATATTTTCATTGGTTCTTCATTGACTTTGTAAATTGGTCATTTTTATTGTTAAAATCTGTTGAGAAACATAATGATCCGGAAAAGCTATGATTTCACCAACTAGTGAGTACCACATTTCAACTTGGAGAGAGTCGTTGCGATCACCTGAGGGGGAGTGCAAATAAATATGGAGATAAGTTTTGATGGGTGTGCAATTTATGTTCCTAGGGTAACATACTAGATTCTTTTATCAATCGATCTAGAGTTTGGATCGTAAGGGTCCCTAGTAGGTCTTATAGATAGGGCACAAAGGGTAATCTGGAAATGAAAAGCCAAAATTTACTCAATACTACTACACAAGCTGGTGAAAATCTTTAGGTTAGCCAATGTTCTATGCTAGCACAGATAGAGGGTAAAGAATAGAAATGCTTCTATTTGACATAATAAATCATTTGATTTTTTCATCATTTAAATCCGACACTGATTAACATCTCTTTTCAAAGGGAAAAATCTTATTATAACATTCAAGCGCTCTTTTAAATTTTATTAATCTTTTAAACTTTGTTAGACTTTTAATCTTTGCTAGTGTTTTAGTTTTTTTCTTATTTTCTACCTAAATTTAGTGTTAAACCGTTACCAACATTTTGATACAGTTCTCCTATCATATTTATCTGCAACTTAGAGGTTTTGTAAGTCATTATTAAGAATTTCTGCTTTCCTCATGGGATTGATGCTGAGGTTTTTAAGGAAAATCTTATATTACTTGAAAATATACGTATACTTGCATATTACCCTAGTGTGAAGATTTATTAACTATTTTTTAAATCATTTCATTTATTTACACTAACTGTTAAATATAATTTGGGCCAAGTTTTTGGCAATCCTTTAGAGTTAAAAAATCTGCGTAGTTGTGGGTTGCGTCAAATTTTTTGCGTCGCTGCTAGGGAGAGCAACATAATTTATTTACTTAGAAAATTTTATTTAAATTGTAGACTTACGTACTTTTAAATTTTTGAAAATAGAAAAAATAAAAAAAATTGAAAAAAAATTGAAAAACCATAAAATTTGTAAAAAGAGAGAATAAAAAAATTTAAAGTATTTTTTTTTGTTTAAGTTGTTTTATTTTTTTAAATTTTATATTTGCATGAGTAGTTCGGGTTCTAAATGTTTAGTGCTCTGCGATTTTGAATTAGAACGAGCAATAAGAAAAATTTGAAAACAAAAAGAACTTCACAACTTTCAAGAAATAACAAACATATCATAAAATAACATTGAGATTCAAAATACTGGAAATGAACATCATAATTTACAAAGACCTTTAAGGGATTATGCAAAAACTACAGTAGATGAAGTTCATTTAAGTACTCAAACCCCTGCTATAACAACTAACTCATTTACATTTAAACCTGCAATAATACAAATAGTACAAAATAATCAGTTTGGGGGAACACCATCTGAGGATCCAAATTTATATTTAGCAAGTTTTCTAGAATTATATGCTACATTTAAAAATGATGGCATATCAAACGATGATGTTAGACTTAGACTTTTTCATTTTTCCTTAAGGGATAAAGCTAAGAGGTGGTTAAATTCATTAACACCTAGATCTATTAGACTTGGGGGGAATTAACAAAATTTTTTTTATCCAAATACTTTCCTCCTTAAAAAAATTGCTAAGCTTAGAAATGATATTAATTATTTTACTCAATATGATGGAAAGTCAATATATGAAGCATGGAAAAGATTTAAAGAACTATTCAGAAAGTGCCACATCATACTTTACCAGACTGGTTAATCATTCAAACTTTTTATAATGGGTTAGTAGGACCCCTTAGGTTTATCAGAGCTATTGTTGGAGGTTCATTAATGTCCAAATCATTTGATGAAGCTTATTCATTAATTGAAGAGATGGCTACGAACAATTTTTAATGACTCTCTGAAAGGGTAAATCCAAAGAAAGTAGCCAATATTCATGATAATGATGCTATTTCAATGGTTGCATCTTAAGTTGTTGCATTAGCTAAGAGAATATACCAAATTGTAGAAATTTTCTCAGATGCCCCATGTGATTGAAGAAAATTCATTAGGACAAATGATTGATTCTCAAACTTCACTAGAAACTCTAAATGTTATTAATCAATACAATAACTCATATTCTAACTATTACAACCTAGGCTGAAAAACCATCCTAATTTTAATTAGAAGAACTATTCTAGTGGTGGAAGTCAACAATGGGGAAACAATCAAATAAACTTATTGGAAAACTTGAACAACCAGGGTAATTCTAATTATAGACATACTTTTCCTCCTGGATTTCTTAGTAACGAACAAGTTAAGGAAAAGAAGTTATCTATAAAAGAAGTGGTGTTACAAATGGGTGATCAATTACAAAGTTAAAATGTTGCTATTAGAAAGTTTGAGAATCAAATGGGACAAATTGCTAATGCACTTAACAATTGGCCTCAGGGAACACTTCTTGGTAATATTGAGATCAATACTAAAGATAAAAACAAAGAATAAGAACAAGTTAAAGTTGTCCAACTAAAAGTGAAAAGGAATTAAATGTTAGAGTTCAAAAAGATATTGAAGTTGAGAGAGAAAACGCTGAAACTAAAAAACCTGAGGAACCTATTCTTAAGGAAGTAGAAATATCTGTCTCTCCAAGTAAGACTGATTTAGAAGGATCACCACCTCCTTTTCCTCAAAAACTTAGGCAGCTGAAGTTGGATCAACAATTTTTAAGATTTTTTGAGATATTTAAGATACTTGCAATTAATATTCTATTGGCAGAAGCTTTGGAATAAATGTCAATTTATGCCAAATTTATGAAAGAAGTTTTAAATAAAAAAAAGGAAGTTTAAAGATTATGAGACTGTTGCACTTAGTGAAGAATATAGTACAATAATTCAGAAGAAGTTTCCTAAAAAACTTAAAGATCCCAATAGTTTCACCATAACTTGTGCAATTGGAGAAAAACTTTATTGAAAAGCTTTATGTGATCTAGAAGCAAACATTAATCTCATGTCATTATCTATATTTAGAAGGTTTGGTTTATGAGAGATATCTCCCACTACTGTAACCCTACAGTTAGCTGATTGATCTATTACTTATGCTAAGGTGGTTATAGAAGATGTGTTGGTTAAAGTGGATAAATTTATCTTCCTTGTTGATTTTGTTGTGTTAGATATGGAAGAAGACAAAGAAATTCCTATTATTTTGGGAAGATCTTTCCTTGCTACCAGACAAAGAAATTCCTATTATTTTGGGAAGATCTTTCCTTGCTACCAGACGTGCAATGATGGATGTGCAGAAAGAAGAATTAACAATGAGAGTTAATGACCAGAAAGTTACATTTAATGTGCTTAAATCATAAAATTATCCCGATAAAGGAAAAGATGGTAAATGTTGCAGAATAGACATTAGTGATTATATGATTGCTAAGCATTACCAAGAAAGATGTGAAGTCTTATTAGATTAAAAAGATGAAGTCATATAAGATCTAAAAGAACTGGAAAGTGCAACTAAAAGTGATTTTAATGAGAAATCAAATGAAAAAAATATAGAGGATTCAAATTATTTCCAGGAAAACTTTGAAATTTTAGATACAACTGAAAATTGTAAACCTTTGATTCCTTCTATTGAAAAACCTCTTGAACTTGAGATGAAAGTTCACCCAACTCATTTCAATTATGCATTTTTGGGGAACTCATCTACATTACCAATTATTATATTTTCAGATTTGACTGCAGACCAAGAAGAAAAATTATTTGAGACATTTAAAAATCTTAAGAAAGCCTTTGGATGAACATTAGCTGATATTAAAAGAATTAACCCTTAAATCTATATGCACAAAATTTTAATGGAAGATAATTATAAGCCTATGGCTGATCCTCAAAGGAGATTGAATCCTATATTGAAAGAGGTTGTTAAGAAAGACATTTTAAAGTGGTTGGATGTGAAAATTATTTATCCTATTTCAGACAATTCATGAGTTAGACTTATTCATTGTGTTCCTAAGAAAAGGGGAGTGACTGTAGTTGTAAATGAAAAGAATGAATTAATTCCAATAAGACAAGTCACTAGATGACGAATCTATATTGACTATAGAAAATTGAACACCTTCACTAGAGAAGATCACTTTCCTTTAACTTTTTTGGACCAAATGTTCGATAGACTCTTTGAGCACCGCTATTTTTGCTTTTTGAATGGATATTCTAGATGCCACCAAATACTCATAGCTCTTGATGATCAAGAGAAAGCAAAATTTACTAGTCTATATGGAACTTTTGCTTTTAGGAGGATGACATTTGGATTATGTAATGCACATGCAACATTTCAAAAACGTATGATGTCAATTTATTGTGATTTAATTGAGAAAGGAATTGAAGTTTTTATGGATGCTTTCTCAGTTTTTGGAACTTTTTTTATTTATGTTTAGATCATTTAATAAGGGTTCCAAAATTCCATGAAGAAACAAACCTTGTTCTCAATTGGAAAAAATGTCAATTTATGTTTGCATGAGGAATTGTGCTAGGACATAATATTTCAAAGAAAGGCAAGGAAGTATATTGAACAAAAATTCAAGTTTCTATTGAATTACCACCTCCTACTACTGTAAGAGGGGTAAGAAATTTTCTGGGACATGTTGGTTTCTACAGGCATTATATTAAAGAATTTTTAAAAAATTCCAAGCCTTTATCTCATCTTTTGGAAAAAGACACTAATTTTGATTTTAATGAGGAATGCCTGAATGTCTTCAATTTATTAAAAAAAAAAAAAATCACCGCATCTATTATTGTTTCATTTTATTGGAAAAAAACCATTTAAATTAATGTGTGATGCTAGTGATTATGCTATAGGGGTTTTTTATGGGCAAAAATACGTTAAACTTTTTAAAGTAATATACTATGCAAGTAAAACCTTTAATGAAGCTCAAAATAATTACACTACTACTAAAAAAGAATTATTAGCTATAGTGTATGCTTTTAATAAATTCAAACCTTATCATATTGGAGCTAAATGTATTGTGCATGCTGATCATTTTGCTATAAAGTATTTAATTATGAAGAAGGATGCAAATCCACGATTAATTAGATGGGTCCTTTTCATGCAAGGATTTGATTTTCAAGTTGTTGATAGGAAGGGTATTGGTAATCAGGTAGTTGATTATTTGTCAAGACTTAAAAATAAAAATAATGTTAACTTTAATGGTAAATTTAATGAAAATTTTTCTGATGAATAGCTTTATGCAATTAATATATGACAAATTTTGTGGTATGTTGATATAATTAACTACTTAACAACATTTTACCCTACATATTAGATAGCCATCAAACTAAAAAGTTCATACATGACAAAATATTTTATTTTTGGGATGACCCTTATTTATATAAACAAGGTAAAAGCTTAGTTATTCGAAGAAGTGTATCGATAGAAGAAACCCAAAAAATTATGCAAAAATGTATAAATCATATTCTGGGGGACATCTTGGGGTTGATGAAAATTCATTTAAGATTTTATAATTTGGATTTTACTGGTGTATGTTGTTTAGAGATGTTAATACCTACATAAAATCACGTGATAGATGTCCAAAAGTAAACAATATTTCTAGAAGAAAAGAAATACACCTAAATTTTACCGTGGAAGTTGAATTTTTTTTATGTTCGAGGATTAGATTTTATGGGACTATTAATATCATCTTCTAGAAAAAGATTATATTTTGATAGCTGTGGATTACGTTTCTAAATGGATTGAACCAGTAGCTTTACCTCGCTGTGATGCTAAGAGTGTTGCAAAATTTTTAAGAAAAAATATTTTTATAAGATTTGGAATGACTAGAGTAATCATTACAGATGGGAGAAGTCATTTTAAGAACAACATAACTAAAATATCAACTCAAAAGTATGAGAATAAACACAAAATTGCCACAACTTACCACCCTCAAACAACCGGTTTAGCAGAAGTATCCAATCGTGAAATTAAGGGAATATTGGAAAAAAATTGTAAATTCTAATCAAATAGATTGGTCTACTAGACTTGACTGTGGATTATGGGCCTATAGAATCACTTACAAAACTCCTATAGGAATGTCACCATATAGGCTCATATATGGAAAAGCTTGTCATTTGCCAGTTGAATTGGAGCATAAGGCTTATTGGGATATTAATGAGTTTAAATATATTTTGAGTGATGCTGGTGAGAAAAGATTATTGCAATTAAAGGAGTTTGACAAGATAAGAAATGAATCTTATGAGAATACCAGAACTTATAAGGAGAAAATGAAAATGAGGCATGATCAGAGAATTTTGAAAAAATATTTTGAGCCTGAACAAGAAGTTTTATTATACAATGCAAGATTAAAATTATTTTCAGGAAAGCTAAAGCCCAGGTGGTTAGGTCCATTTATTGTGGTAAGAGTTTATCCATATGGTGATGTTGATATTGAAGATCCTAAAGCTGGGGGAATAATTAAGGTAAATGGACATAGATTAAAAGCTTATATAAATAGAGATAGTCCTATATTTGAGGAGATCCTAATGTTGGGTCAACTAGAGTAAAAAACTTGGATATGTTGGGTTGACGACGTGAAACCAAGCACTTTGTGGAAGGCAACCCATAATTATCTGTGTGGTTTGATTTTTTTAGTGATTTTTGTTATGATGAGTTTATAAAGTGATATTGAGTCTTACATGATTAAGATGACACAAAACATTATTTTATTGATGAAAATGAGGAGGGGATGAAATAAATTTAACATTTTAAAAAGTTAGATTGGCGCTATAGCGCTGGATTTGATGCCATAGCGCCAAAGTTCGAATAACTCCCCTAAACCGCCCCAAATTCAGTTTTCTACCTTCTTCTTCTCTCTTCTTCTATATAGAGCTGCCTAGAATGGGAATGGAGGCATACCTTCAAAATTTTGAACATTTAAGATAGAGTAGAGAGCAGAAAATTTAACTTAGAGAGAAATGAAGAGTAGTAGCAATGGAAGGTTTGAAGACAAGAAGATGACATATAAGGATGCTCATAACAAGTAGTTTTGGGGATTGATGATAAGGTTATAGTTTTGGGGAGCTGATTACAAAAGATGAGTTATCTTATCTCTACAAGTAGTTAAATGACATGTACCACCAGTACGAGAATTCGGAGTGACAATTGAAACTTCAATTCAACCACATGTATTGTTTCCAAGATTGCCAAGTAAGAAGATATAACAACAACAAGTGGATTGATGATAAGGTTGCTCAAGATTTTTCTCATGCTCTGTTCTATTATCTCTTTGATCATACTTATTTTGAGGGTGAAAAGGTGGGGGATAACAATGAGCATAACTACTCTTAAGTGTTTTGTTATGTGAAAATCTGTTAGAATTGAGTGTTTATGTGTGGTGTGTCAACTTTGTTCTTTATTGTGGCTCTCAAACTTCTTAAATATTTGTATATGTTTGTATTAACATCTAATTAAGTATTTGTTTTATCATATTTGTTGAATTTATTATTAATATAAGAAAATAAGTTCTGCTCTCGCATGAAAAGTTGGTCTAATGGGTTTGAATTTGAAGTGGCGCACTTGAATTTTGGAATGAAGACAAACTCAATAACTTTCTAAATGGCCATTAAAATTGAAATATTATAGTTTAGAAATCTTAGTTTTGCCTTGCTCTTTTGAATTCTACAAAAATTTTCAAAATTTGATTATGTTTGAATGGCACCATAGCGCCACTATTGGGCGCTATAGTGCCACTCATCAGGCAAAGCATGTTACCATGGCACCATAACTCCACGCTATAGCACCAGACATACCCAAAACTCATTTGCCATTTTTTCGCCTTGGTTTGTCTTCTTCCTCCCCTATTTCACAACAAGCTCCCTAAATTCTTGAATTTGTGCTTGATTGGCTTGGAGTTGAGGCTTCAAACTCTAGATTTCATCTTCTTTTGGTAAAATCTACATTTTGGCATAAAATATTTTTAATTTCACCATGGATTTCTTCTACATTGTGGTTAGGCCAAAAATTTGAAATTTTGATGAAAATAGTGAAAAATCCATGGATGGATGCTTATATGGTTTATAATGTGTTTGTTGGAGCCTTATGAAGTTACATTTTCAACTTATTGGAAATTTTATTGATTTTTTTTAGATTTCAAATGGCTCCTAAAATGAAGAGGGGTAGAGGACAACCAAGTTTTGATAGCGAGAAATTTTCTAGTTCGAAAGCTCAGGAAAGATATGGAAGTCTACAATCTAAGAAATTGATTACAGAGCGAAGTTTTCTTCATTCTAGTGGAACTATTGAATATTTGATTGTTGAATGACAATGGGAGAACTTTTGCTATTTCACTGTTATTGCTGTGATTTCTGTGGTTCGTGATTTTTATGCCAACCTTCCTGACGAATCAGATAATTTGGTTTATGCTCGAGGGCAATATATGGATATCAATCCTATTCAGATTAATTATATTTACAAGTTTCATAGTGTTCCTACCTACTTCTAGTCAGAGTTAATCATTCTGATGTTGAACTAAATGAAATTATGGGCTTTTTGACTGATGGTAACAGTGATTGGAAGATAAAGTATGGATGTCAGGTAAACTTTTTGTTTTCAAAGCTTAACGTTCATTCTCATGCATGGCATTATTTTATTTATGGTAAACTTCTTCCAACTAATCATTTTAGTGAGGTAACATGAAAAAGAGCCACTTTAAATTATTGCATTCAAAGGAATAAACCTATTATTATTGACTCTATCATTTACAAGAATATGACCATTTCTTCTAAAGGAGGAACTACTGGAGGTATGGGTTACCCTATCTTATTTCCACCATGTGCATTCAATCTGGAGTTAAGTATGAGACATGGGAGGAAACTTTACCACCTCATAAGCCTATTAGAAAAACAGATCTGGAAATTTATGGAAAGCATACTTGTCCAAGATCTAGGAGTGGAGGTTCTAATATTCCTTCTACATCAACCTCTAGACCTTCCACTTCTGTTGCTTCTTAACTGGATATTGGAATGGAGCACTTATTTATCCAAAAGAAGATATTTTGACATTACGGAATCAAGTGAAGGTTTTAGAAGCACACATGGACCATAATGATGAGTAATGCAAATGAAAGTTGAGTTTGATATTGCTTATCATGACGCAATGGAGAGATACATGAGGGGCGATCGTTCAGTAGAATTTCCTAAATACCCCAGATTTACACCATATTAGAGTGGAGAGATGGATGAGGATGTGGATCTTGGTGATGATGATGATGATGATGAAGAGGAAGATGAATAAGTTGTTGTTTTTTTTTTTAATTTTAATTATTATATTTAAATTTTTTGTTGTTAGTTATTTGTTGTACTTTTGTTGGAATGTTAAGTTTGTACTTTGTTTAAAACTTAGAGAGTACATTTGTACTGAACTGTTGTGTTGCATTTCTTTTTATTCTACTGTTTTACTATTTACTTTTTGCTCCAGTTTATATTATTGGTGTACTAAAGTAGTCTTTTAATTATGCTTTTATTGTTATACATGCTAATTTTAGATTTATTACTGCTCAACACCTATTTCTATTACTTGTACATGTGATTTTATCCTATTTAGAACTTCTAAATTTTTTCTTTTTCTTCATACTTATTATGAACTATACTATTCTAAATTAATTAAAAATTTAAGTTTGGGGGAAGGGAGAAAATCTTGTTAAAACTGAACCTTATTTATCCACAATAAAATAAATTTTCAAAAATTATTTTAACATAACATGTGGTATGTTTGGTTAACTTTAGATAACTATATTTTTTATTTTATAAATGTCATAGAAGACTTAAGTAAAAGTTTTAATAATAAAGGTTAGTTTTAGAGTTAAGATATTTAGTATAGAGTATAACATTATGCTATTATTATTTAAAGTAAAGAAAATTATATTTTTGGAAATAATAAGGATCTTAGATTTTCACTTAAAATGAAGAATTGAGACTTTATAAAAAATCTTTTTGAAAGCTAATACACATTTATCAAGTAAGGAAATGTGAGAATTTGTTAACTTTAAGAAGAGGGTGGTGAAGTTTAAAGTCATTAAAGACTATCCAGATATGGTAGTCTTCACATGACATGAAAAGAAAAGGAAATGATTTAAAATGATCCTGAAAGAAAAAGAAAAGAACAATCAAAAGAATAAGAAAATAAAAATAGAAAACTATGCGAGGAGAATCTTGAGGAGATGTCTAATAAAAAATTGTCTTCACTTGAATCATGCTAAGGAAAGGGACTTATTTACATTTCAGAACTTATTTTAGAAGTATTAGCATCCTTACTAGTAGATTTGTAATGAATTTGTTTTTCTTGTAATTCTTCTAAGCATCCTTAGTATGACAAATTTTATTTATTCTTAAAATGAATAGGAAATCAGAACTCTTAAACTTGACTACTAGATATTCTTACATTTTAGTTTTAACCAGAGTAATGTAAAATTTTTCTAAAGTTTCACTATTGCATTTATAGAATAAAAACTATAGAAATCTTTAAGTAAAACTCACTATCATAAGCAATTTTTATATATAGTAAAAGGAGTTACTTGAAAACAAGTAACGCTCAAGTTTATGGGAATTGACCCACCTGAAAATTACATGTTTTTAGTGTACATTTCATTCTCATTTTATGCATTTTTTTGATGATCTTACACTTTAAAGGAAGTTAATTTGCATGTTTTTGGTGTCAGGTACATGGAATGAACATTTAGAGAAAATGAGGACAAAATGATGCAAAAATGAAAGATTTGATATGACACCGTAACGCCACTTATAGAGCGTATTAGGCGTTATAGCACCTCAGACTCGCGCTATAACGCTAGTAACCAACTTTATAGAATATCCATTAAATTTAACCAAATTTTGAAGGGGTGCTTAAAGTGATCCTTGGAGATTTTTAGTTAACTATTAATAGGGTCAAATTCTTGACGAAAAAAGTGAATTTTGGGGTGCGTTAGATGCAACTTTTGGAAGGCTTGAAGAAGTCTTCTTGAAGGTTTTAGTGTGTGTGTGTGTGTGTGTGTGTGTGTGTGTGTGTGAGTGAGTGAGAGTTTTTTGTTTTTGTAAGAGTTTAGAGATTGCTTCAAGGAGACTTCAAGATTTGCTTGGGGAGAAGACATAAAGATAAGTATCTAGTATTTGTGCTTAAGTTTTTGTTGTAAGACTTGGTTTTTAATATAAATCGTATGTTTTTGTTTTATTTTCATAAATTCTGAGTAGTTCTCTTTCTTTCTCCTTGCATATGGGAATTAATCTTGTGGGATGAGAATGATTTAAAGATCTCTTTTTAATTTTTTTTTAAATATTGTGATGATATTTTCACAGGTTCTTCATTGACTTTGCAAACTGGCCATTTGTATTATTAAAATCTGTTGAGAAACATAATGACCCAAGAGGGCTATGATTTCACCAAAAGTGAGTACCACATTTCAACTTGCGCAGAGCCGTCGCGATCACCTGAGGGGGGTGCAAATAGATAGAGAGACAAGTTTTGATAAGCGTATAATTGATTTTTCTAGGGTGACAGACTA
Source organism: Phalaenopsis hybrid cultivar (assembly GCA_002079205.1). Lineage (NCBI taxonomy): Eukaryota > Viridiplantae > Streptophyta > Magnoliopsida > Asparagales > Orchidaceae > Phalaenopsis > Phalaenopsis hybrid cultivar. Next base: position 223,196 of record JXCR01123203.1, on the reverse strand, counting down.
GATTCTTTTATCAATTCGGTCTAGAGTTTGGATCATAAGGGTCCTTAGTAGGTCATATAGAGAGAGCACATATGGTAATCTGGAAATGAGAGGGAAAAATCTACTCAGCTCTAATACACTAACTGGTGAGAATCTCTAGGTTAGCCAATCTTCTATGCTAGCACCGAGAGGGGATAAAGAAAAGGAATGCTTCTATTTGACATAATACAACATTTTATCTTTTTCATCATTCAAATCCTACACTAATTAACATCTTTTTTCAGGGGGAAAGATCTTTTTATAACATTTAAGCTCTCTTTTAAATTTTATTAATCTCTTAAACTTTGTTAGACTTTTAATCTTTGCTAGTCGTTTAAAATTTGTTCTTATTTTCTACCTAAATTTAGTGTTAAAACATTACCAACATTTCGATATTGTTCTCCTATCATATTTATCTGCAATTTAGATAGAAATTTTGTAATTCACTATTAAGAATTTCTACTTTCCTTTTGGAATCGATACATGTGTTTTGATGAAAAATCCTATATTACTTGAAACGAGATGTATACTTGCGTAATACTCCTAGTGTGAAGACTTATTATCTATTTTCTAAATAATTCATTTTTTCACACTAGCCACTAAATATAATTGGGCCAAGTCTTAGGGAATCTTTTAGAGTTAAGAAAATTTGTGTAGTTGCAGGTTTGGTCAGCTATAAAAAAACTAAAATATAATTTGAAAGAAGGTGGAAAGAATCGATTATTGCAATTAAACGACTTTGATGAAATAAAAAATGAATCTTATGAAAATGCTAAAATCTATAAAGAGAAAATAAAAATGTGGCATGGTGAGAGGATCTTAAGAAAATATTTTGAGCCTAGATAAAAAGTTATATTATATAATACAAGAATGAATTTTTTTCCAGGAAAACTTAAGTCTAGGTGGTGGTTGATCACGATTTTATATGATAATACGATGTATGTGATTATATTCTTAGTTTTTCCTTGTATTTCTTACTTTGCAATGACACCAAAAATTGGATTTCAAAGCAAATAAGAATGCAATTATTATATTTAAATATGAGATACTACACAAGTATACGTATCGTTATCAAGTAATATATAGTTTTTTTATTAAACCCCGAATATTGAACCCACAGGGAGAATTTCAATCTTTAAATAAGTCATAAGAAATTAGATAAAAAATTATACTTTAAAAAAATTCTTATACTTTAAAAAATATTCTTACTTAAACTATAAATGCTATAATAGGAATGAATGTGATTCTTTTTAGTAATTTTTGGTAATTGAAAATAAAGTAAACAACAAACTAAATTTAACTAGATATTTGTAACATGAAAGCAATATAAATAAAATATTTTTTTCCTTATCATGAATCGGTAACAAGTATAGAAATTCTCTTTTGGAAGTATTCAAATTGTGTTGTTCCAAATAGGAGCAATAATATTCTTTACCCTTACTAGAGATGCTATAAAGAACATTTGCTATTTTAAAGTTTGAATAGCCCTGAAGATGGGTTAGGTATGGAAGATAGTAGCTCTTACTATAGATTCCCTCTCTCCCTCAACCTAGGGGCTAACATCTTGTATCAAAACCTAAAATTATAAACTAAATTGGGGGCTTTAGCCTGTCACTCTAAAGTCCTCTAACTCGACACCCTTCAAAGTTTATTTCCCTATTTATTTGCAATCAACCGTATTAATTACATTCTCATCCATACAATCTCATGTGATTCTTACAATTAATTGACTGAGATAATACCATCATGAATGTTATAAGTTCTCACAACAAATATTAACATCTTAAAGGGCCAAATCAAGAAGTAAATGAAGTGCAAGGTTTAAAATAATCATAACTTATTCCAACATTAAAGATTAATACTTCACACAACTTCCAACACTTAATCACTTATTATTTTCAGGAAATGATAAAGAAAAATACTCAAAATTCATGAAGAAAATACAACCACACTTAAGTTTGAAAGTAGAAATCATGCAAAAAAACAAGAAGTCTAAATTAAAACTAAATGTAGTCACAAAGATAAAAACTTATCTCAAATCCTCTCCATCAAACTCTTGAAATTCCTTTGAATCTCCTCTATTCCTTTCTCTTACAATACTCCTACCCACACACTACAATTCCTCTCCTCTTCTCTTTAAAAGGTATCCTAATTGATCTATGAGAGAGGCGTCAGTGGCATGGCTATGGGGGCGTGTAGGAGCCACTCCAGTGCATCGGGAGGAAGACTCTTCATTCCAATCCAAGTTTTCTTTTATAATTTTACAAAAGGTGCCTTGGAGTCTTTTCATAATATGTCCACATTCAATGGATCTTCCAAGAGTTGCCTCCTTTCAAAAGCCAATTGAATATATTTTTGTGTAAATTAACCATTTCTCACGTTTTCACCAAGAGTTGCTTCAAACACTCCTTCAAAAATTTGTCCAAATTCATTGAATCATCAAGTAACTACTTCTAGCACTTAAGTGCAGTGCAACCTTCTCGGTTTTCCTAGCACTTAAACGCTAATTCAGGGCGCTTAGGCGCCACAACTCTTTCACACACCTTCTTTATTTTTGCTCCAAATTTGATCCTTTTTCATTCCTTTCACCATTTTTCATCCATTCGATTGTACCTGAAAGAAAAACACACAAATAACTTCCATTAATAAGTAATATCCTCAAAAATAGGTATATAAAATGTGTACATAAATGTATATATTTTAGGTGTATCAAAATCCCCCAAACTTAAAATGTTACTTGTCCTCAAGTGACACTACAATATTTCAAAACCATAATAAGTAGATTATGTAAATGAGTTTTTTTTAGGATATTCTAAAATTTTGATCTAGAAATACAGTAGTCCAATTTAGAAAAAACTTTAGTACATGAGAGGAACTTAGAGTTTTGAAATCTTTAATGTAAAAAAGTCTGAAAATACGAGTTCCTATTTAGTTCAGAAGTATTTGTAAATTCTCCAAATATAGAGTTTAGGCATTCTATCTTCGTCACTTAAAAATTTTATTAAGAATAATTATACTTACTATATAATATCCTTAAGCTTAAGAGTTTCTCAAGTTTTATACTTTAAAAGATCAGATATGAAACCAATTTTTGATTAGATAGTAATCCTCAAGCATCACCTCCCTTTTTTAACTCTCTTTTTCTTTTTTTTTTTCTTTTTCTTTTTCTTTTCTCTTTTTTTTTCTTTTTCTTTTTCTTTTCTTCTTTTTCAGGTGGGATTTCTATATCTATATAGGCCTTTAATTATTTTGAATTCCACTCCTCCTTTCCTAAAGTAAAGATCTGAGATATATCCTTTACTTAAAAAATATAATAATAAATTTAAAAATTATTTTTAATGAAAGAAATTTAAGTATTGAAAATAAAAGTTTAATCCTTCTATATTTTTCAAAAATATAATTTCTCCTACTAAATATAGTTACACAATATTTATCATTTCTACACTAAAAATTTTTAACTTTACGTTTTTCTTCATTACTATATGTTTCAACTAAATTCTCTTACTCATTTATATATTCAAAATCTTACTTCCCTAATATAACTTCATATACATAATCATTTTTTTCAAATCAAAATCAAATATTTGTAGCACATTTAAGAACAAATAAACAAGTTTTAGAAATTGCTTTTCACCCTCCCTCCCCACAAAATTAAATTTTTTATAAAATAAAACATTTTAACATCATATTTATATATAAGCAGAAACGAAAACTAAATATAACATGCTTACAAGAATTTTTATACCCTAAATATACAAGTACAAAAATTAAAAATATGAGTAAAAATTAATTGATCAAATTTTAACTTATCTTAACATGTTGAGATTTATTTGACTTCTATGCAGTGGAGGAGAACATAAAAGCAAATAAACACATTAACCAAATTTCACAACTGCAACATAAAGAAAATACTTGGTAGTAAATTAAAATTTTTAAACATGAAAGTTAGTAATATTCTAAACCTTCATAATATTCAGGATTAAGTTCAACACAAACTAATTAAATACACCAAACAACACAGTTAACACAATCACTACCACAAAAACAAAATATAACTGCTCGCAATAACATAAATAAATTACAACAGTTTCTAACAAAACAAAACACAAACAATAGTAGCAGTCTAAATAAGTACAACACAAAATAAAATAAACAGTTTAATACAACTATACCACATAAAGTTCACAATTAAAAACTAAACTACTAAAATTAATCCTCCCCCTCCTCATCATCACTATTCCAAAAAGTTGTAGGTTCATATGAAGGATATTGTGGATATGAAGGAAAAAACTTTACCTTGGCACCCTTGATAAGGTTTTCCAAAGATGAAAGAAATTTTTCTTCTAAACCACTGTGTCTTCTCATATAACCATTCATACGATCTACAAAATTCTCCAAATTTAATACCTTATCTGCAATATAATTAATGTTTCATCCTTTGCATTAGATGAGCATGCGAATGAGAACTAGAAGCCCGACATTGTGATGTGGATGCACGTGACGTAGAAGCATGAGAAGTAAAGGCACCTAAACTTCTAGAAAATCCTCCTCTCCAGCCAAATATAGAATGTTGTGAATATGATTTCACATTAACGCTCGTGATAGGCTTTAGAGGCTGTAGTATCTCCTCCCAACTATCAAATCTAACACCAGCTTGCTCACATAATGAAAAGATTAAGGATGCAAATCCTAAACCTACAGTAGTGCAACAATAACAAACCTGATGATAGTCTGATAGATCAAGGATCCAATGTCGATTGGCTTGAACTGCTGAATGCAATAGTTCAAAGTTACTCTACTCTCATAACTTCATTGAAGTGGTTGCTTGGAGGCATACGAGCTGAAATAAAGTTGTGTCATGCCTTCAATGTGGCATCTAGCTTTGACACAGGGAAATTGAATCTTCTTTCATTTGTTATCTTCCATAGTCCTCTTCCCGCTATCATTGAAGATATGATCTCATCCAATTGAATAAAAACATAATACACTAGGGGGAAACTGGTAAAACAAATTTATTACCTCAGGGGAGAAAATCACTGATTTTCCTCGAACCATGACCTGATCTTCTTCAGCTTCAGGGAGATTAGCAAAAAACTCCCAAACAACAGGAAATATGGCCACAACAAAAAAACAATAAAATCATTCCCGCTGTCGACGAACTATTAAATCTTCCACTGCTTCACCTAGATTTTTGAAACAACTCTCAGGAATCAATTTTCTTGATTGCAGTGCTTTGGTTTACCTGTCTTGTGTTGTTGAGCTAACAAACTTACTTGAATGGAAGTGGGACTTCCCTTTGCTCCTCCTCATTCTTGGGGCCATTTCTAAAAGGCACAATCAGTCCTAAATTGAAGACTAAATCACTAAACTCAACTTCTAAAAGCTTAAATTATCATTTCTATGTATTTTTCATAAGTTGTTTTTTTCAAATTTTCACCATGAATAGTGATTTTAGGTCAAATTCCTAATCTACACAAAATACATGGAGAAAATCAAAACTTTTTACATAGAAGTACAGCTCTTACCTCAAGAAGATCAAATCTAGCAAATCTGACTTCATTCCTTAATGAAGTTTTCACTCTAAAGAATCCCTAAATCTGCAATCGCAAAATCAAAGGGAAGAAAATGAATTTGGGGGTCAAAAAATGGTGATTTTTGGCTTATATTCTCAGTTTTAACCGTTCGTAGCCTGGTTTAAGCGAATCAGGGCTAAAGCGTGTCTGGTTTAGTGCTTAGGCACCCACCTCTTGGGTTGTCCAACGCTTAAGCATAGGGTTTTGGTGCTTAGGCTCCAGTGCTTGAATTTTGATATTTTTGATTTTAAGTGAAATGCACATCTGACCTAAGTCAACCACCCTTAAATGGTCTTATAAATCTTTAATAACTATTTTCTTCCCCTTCAACTCTCATCTTTCTCAAAATTCATCAATTTTCACTAATTTGATTCAACACAAAATAACACAAAATTTTACACACAAACAAACGCTTATATTAATTCACAAACAAATAGAAACACTTGTGATACATAATTCCTCAATCCAAAGAGTTTTGGATGAGATAATTCCTAATTACAAACTTTAAACACTAAGCAAACTTAACTTTAAAAACACTTAAAATAACTTAATACAAACATCACAACACCTAACACAAACAAACACTAAACTTATAACTTAATTCCATTCTCCTTCCGGTGGAACAAATTCTAGCCTTTCATTTGTCTCTCTTGAGGCATGTGGAATATAGATCTGATAGAATGGACGGTGGTGAAGAACTCCGGTTGAGTCTTCCTCAATCCATTTGCTTTTCAAGTACGTAGCCTTTTCTGCTTCTACTATAAAACTTGTATGGTAAATTGCATATTAATTTGACATCCAATATTCTCCAAATGTGTGTTAGTCTTATTCACCTTTGCTTCAATTGAAGCCACATCAACCTCAATCTTTGTGATCTTCTCCGCTATTCCTTTTATACTAACAACTAGGAAACCGTCATATAACTCTTGTGCACTTTGACTAACAAACTTCTTCTTCATGGATTCCTCCTTCTTCATATCAATCTCCCAAGAAGGTATTTTTCCAAGATCTCTTCCTCTTCACTTAGAATTTAGGGTGAAAATTGAAGTGGAGTGAGAATTCACCCTACGATTTATAGACTTTGGACCAAGCCTAAAACTACTAGGCACGTTCTCAAACCACTAGCCCACGTTAAAACCCACTAAACCACTTTTAATTTATCTAGAAACATAATTTAGCACGTTTAGTTAACTATCATGCTTAAGCACTGAATGTTGGTGCTTAAGCGCTGATGCTCAATTTAGCATAGGTCTGCTTAACGTCCCAATACTCATTCTAACATGTATAAGTCATCTATGAAGGTATTAGAATCATCACTAAATCATTATAAATTCAAAATACCACCACAATTTTTCTTAATCAAATACAACAACATAACATTCAAAATAGAAACACACTGATAACTATGGGTTTCCTCCCACAAAGCTTTTGGTTTAACATCGTCAGCCCGACGTAACCAATGCTTATTTTGGTTGATCCAACAACAAAAGGTCATTTAATTTCAAGTAGATCCCCTATAAAATAGGGTTTAAGCATGTGACTATTCACTTTGAAAATTTTCTTAGTTTTAGGATCTTTGATATCCACATCTGCATAGAAATACACTTTCATCACAACAAATGGGCCCATCCATCTAGATTTAAGTTTTCCTGGAAATAATTTTAACCTTGTATTATACAACAAAACTTGTTACCCGGGCTCAAAATTTTTAGTAAGAATCCTCCGATCATGCCACATCTTCATCTTTTCTTTCTAAATCTTAGCACTCTCATAAAATTGATTCCTTATCTCTTTAAACTCATTTAATTGCAATAGTCTTTTCTTAGCAACAACTTTTAAATTATAATTAAATTCCATAATTACCCAATATGCTTTATGCTCAAGCTCAACTAGTACATGACAAGCTTTTCAAAATATTAGTCTATATGGGGATATTTCTATAGAAGTTATACGTGACGTCCTATAAGCCCACAAAGTATAATCGAATTTGACTAATCATTCCATTTTTGTTAGATTCAAAGATTTTTCTAATATTATTTTAATTTCATGATTGGATAATTCATCCAAACCACTTGTTTGAGGATGATAAGCAGTAGCAATTCAATGGTTGATATGATATTTCTTTAATAATTTCTCCATTATTGCATTACTGAAATGACTTCCCCAATCAGTTATGATCACTCTTGGCATTCTAAATCTACATAATATATTTTTTCTCAAGAATTTTGCAACACTTTGAGCATCTCATCAAGGTAAATCAACAGTTTCTATCCATTTGGATACATAGTCTACTGTTATCAATATATACAAGTTTTTGAAATATGATATAAATGGTCTCATGAAATATAATCTCCAAATATTAAATATCTCAACTTCCAACACATAATTGAGGGGCATCTCATTTTTATTATAAATATTGCCTGCTAGTTGACATCAATCATAAGTTTTGATATAAGTATTAACATCTTTAAAGATTGTAGGCCAATAAAATCTAGATTTCAAAATTTTGTATATTGTTTTATCAACAGAAAATGTCCCCCAAAATCAAAATTATGACATTTTTGGATAATTTCATAAGTTTCTTCTAAAGGCATACATCTTCGAATGATCAGATCCTTTCCTTGTTTATATAAATATGGGTCATCCAAAAAATAAGGCTTAGCTTCAGAAATAAATTTCAATAATCATATCCTTTCCTTATTTATATAAAAATGGGTCATCCCAAAAATAAGTCTTAGCTTTAGATAAACTTTCCTCTTCTGTTGGTATGTCAGTCCATAGGGTATAATATCATTAACAATAAAGTTTACAATGTCAGCATACCATGGAACACGCCACTCATTAATATTGAACAATTCTTCAATTGGAAAATGTTCATTAATTTTATTTTCAAAATAGAGTGATTTTTCTAATTCATGCCTGACAAATGATCAACAATTTAATTCTCAGGTCCCTTCATATCTACTATCTCAAAGACAAATTCTTGCATAAGAAGAATCCATCGTATTAGTCTTAGTTTTGCATCGTTCTTTTTCAATAAATATTTAATAGCAGAGTGATCAGTATGCACAATATATTTTGTTCCAATTAAGTATGATATGAATTTATCAAAAGCATATACTATTGCTAATAACTCTTTCTACTAGCTTAGTACATAACTTTGAAAATCTTATCATGCTTTTGTCCTAAAAAAGCTTCAATAGCATAATCACTTGCATCACAAATTAATTCAAAAGGTTTTGTCCAATCAGGTGAAACAATAATTGGTGCAGTGACTAATTTTTCTTTTAATAGCTAAAAAGCTTTTAGGAACTCCTTATCAAAATTAAAAATTACATATTTTTCAAGAAAATGTCAATGAAACTTTGAAATATTTTAAAAGTATTTAATATATCACCTGTAGAATTTAACATGTCCTAAAAAACTCATAATTTCCCTCACATTTGTTGGGTGACGTAAATTAGCTATCATTTGAATTTTTGCAGGGTCTACTTCCATACTATGTTCTTATATATGTTGTCCTAAAACAATTCCTCCTACTACTATAAATTGACATTTTTCTTAATTAAGGACTAAGTTTTTTTCTTCACAGCTCTTAAGAACTCTCGATAAATGTTGTAAACATGATTCAAATGATGTTTCAAACACTAAAAATCATCCATAAAAAGTTCATTTCTTTTTCAATTAAATCACAAAAAATAACCATTATACATCTTTGATATGTGATAGGGGCATTACATAAACCAAAGGGCATTCTTCTAAAAGCAAATGTACCATAAGAACTGGTAAAAATTATTTTCTCTTGATCATCAGGAGTTTTTTTTATTTTTGGTAATGACCAGTATATCCATCCAGAAAACAAAATGATTTATTCCCAGCTAGTCTATCCAACATTTGACCTAGAAAGGGTAGTGGAAAATGATCTTTCTTGGTGGTGAGATTTTATTTTCTATAGAAAGGTATTGTGACTTGTCTTGTTGGTATTAAGTCATTATGTTCATTCGTAGTCAAAGTCACTCCTCTTTTCTTAAGAATGTAGTGAATTTGACTAACTCATGAACTATCTGAAATAGGGTAGATGATTTCACCATCTAACCACTTTAAAAATTCTTTCTTAACAACTTCTTTCATAATAGAATTCAATCTCCTTTGAGAATCAACCCTGGGCTTGCAGTTCTCTTCCATATGAATTCTATGCAAACAAATTGAAGGAATAATTCTTTTAATCTCAACAATTGTTTATCCAAAGGCTTTATTATAGTTCTTCAAATTTTTCATCAAACTCTCTTCTTCTTCTGTAGTTAAATTTGAGGAAATTATAACTGATAATATTGAAGAATCACCTAAAAAGACATATTTTAAATGTTCAGGAAGTAACTTCAATTCAAGTTCAAGAGGTTTTTCCATTGATGGAAAAAAAGATTTATCTTTTTCCGTCATGTACAAAACTTCAAAACTTTCTTGAACATAATTCAAATCTTCCTTATAAAAATTTTCAAATTGTTCTAATTCCTCTTCTTGCTCGTGTCCAACTCTTTCAATTCAGATTTCTCTTCAAAAGGTTTTTTAAAATGATATTCACTCAAATATCTTTTTATATCCATTCTGTAACATTCATCATATTTACCTTTTGCAGGATACTTCATTGATTTTGAAATATTAAGAGTGGTTGTTTGATCATTGATGTGCATAGTTAATTCCCTTTTGTGCACATCTATCATTGTCTTCTTGTAGCTAAGAAATGTCTCCATAAAATGATACTTATCATCTTCCTCCATATCTAACACAATGAAATCAATAGGAAAGATAAATTGATCCACTTTCACTAAAGCATCTTCTACAACTCCCTTAGGATATGTTATTGAAAAGATCTACTTACTACAGAGTTACAGTAGTAGGGGATCTTTCTACTAATCCCAATTTTTTAAATATTGATAATAACATAAGGTTAATGCTTGCACCTAAATCACATAAAACTTTCCCATAAAATTTATTTTCTGTTGCACATGGAATTATGAAGCTACTAGGATCTTTAAGCTTTTTAGGAAGCTTTTCTTGAATTATAGCACTGCACTCCTCACTAAGTGCAACAGTCTCGTTATCTTTGAAATACCTTTTTCTTTTAAGAATAGCTTTCTGTCAACGCTATTTTGGTTTGGGGGAGTTGCCTGTAAGAAGCTGTCAGTCATCGAAATTGAAATCCCGTCGCCTGCTTCAGAAGGACGTTTTAAATTACATATAGATTTAAGTTTAGGAAAAATGAAATCAAACTAACCTCATATTTTTCATAGTTTAAATGAAAGAGTGCTATACCTCAAACTTTATATCTATCCCGAAGGATAAACACAATACTTGAGGATGAGGCTCGATCAAATAAACTAAGAAATATATGACGTTCGTTTGGTCTGCAAAACCACTTTATTTGCCGACAATTTCCCCTATTTAATATAAAGGATTAAATAGGGCTTATATTAAGTTAGGTTCGAAAAAAGCTTCTTAAAAGGGCAAGCCCCTATAGTTAATTACATCCTAAATGACTGAAGTCACCTAAAAAAACTCTCGATAAAAATCAGGAAATATTATCTTCAACGATTTCAAAAGGATAGGACTTTGCAACGATATCAGACAAAGAGGTGTGAAATGAGATTGGCTAAAATTTGGAGCATTTTGATTTTGGAATCCAAAGGAGGAAGAACTAGGGTATGTCTTGGATTCGAAAGAGAACCTCAGTGACTTATTGGTCTATCCTATGGTTTGGCTTCAATTTTGTGGAGAAATATTTAGATGTTTCTTCCTGTCAATTTTATTAATTTAGGACTTATATTCGTGTGAAACAATCACACAAATAGCCTAGAAGATGTGAGGATTTAGGTCGTGAAAAATGATAACCTCAGAATCTTAAGATGAGTTTAGGACTTATACTGTACAATATGGTTGTACAAAGACCTAAAGATGAATTGAGGATTGATGTTGCACTAGGAAGACAACCTCAAAATCATTTGGCTTGATATTTAATTATAAGGAAGGAAATTGGTTTAGCTGGAGAAGACATGTTGCGCTATTGAAGATGACCGCACTGCCCAACATGCTAGCTCCAAGCTCCTTATCATGGCGAGTTTGAGTTTTCTATGGTGTCAAGTTATGATGTCAAATCGGGTGGCCCTATGGTTGAAGTTCTTTAAATGTTATGGGGGATGTTAAAGTTGATTAGAGCGACACCAACTAGGATCCTACGGTTCCCTCATTTCGACACCACTATTTTCTATTGGATTTACTTAGTCGAAATGAATTTACTAAAATCAACTTAATGAATTCCATAATTTCATTTAGACTGTGGGAAGCCTCATTAGCAAACGTAGGGACCTCCTCCGTGGGGTTCCCGATCATCCGATAGAGACGTCTTAATTTAGTTGTACTTGTTGTTTTGTGTGATGTTTGTGATTAAATTTTGAGTTGTTTTATATTTTGAATGTTGTGGCGGTGATTTTCATCTTGGTTGATTTTAGTTTTGGTTTTCGTTTTGTGGCTATCCTGATAGTTTTAGTTTTCATGCAGGGTGACATAGTTGTTTAGCATGCAAGTTTGTGTTAGCATCAAAAGTATAGTATGAAAGTACAAAAAAGACGACGTTGTAAACTATAAAAGCGTACCTGGCGAGTCTTCTCGTTCCACCACCTGAAACTCAAAATGCATGTTAGAACATTTTATGTAAAGCGGAAAAAGTAAGGTTTTGGTGACCTACCTAACCCTAGGTCATATCTTGGTGGGTCCCTATTAGTCTGATTAAGGATGATTTTTGTTAAGAAAAACATATTAAGTTTAGTAGACCTCTGAGGTATCCAACAGGTCTAGAGGAAGAAGTAGGTCCATACTCCCCTCTCACTACGTGGTGAAAAGTCTCGAGCTCATTTAAACTTATTATGTTGCTTAATAATTCATCCTGTAAATACCTTTAATGCTCAATGAACATTGATGTTTCAATTATCCTTAAGAGTAAGGTAATTATCACTTATAATTTAATTTGAGAATTATGTGGGTGAAGACTCTTAAAGGGGCAAGTTAATGTTATCAGGGCACTCAACAAACTTTTTAATTTGGGCTTGTAGTGTTTGAAAGATATTTAATTTTTAATTATGTTCACTTTTCTAATCATCATTTAACTAAATTTAATTTAGCCTAGGTCACTACTAAGCCCTTTAGACTTTGGTAGATGTCTTAGTTATTTTGAAAGAAGTTGAATTTTAAGTGATAATGATTCATTTTCAAAGCACTTAAATGTCATTTGAACATCAAGTAAGAGTATTAAATTAGTGAGTTCTCAACTTCCAAAGTCATACCCCTAAGTCTAGGGTCATTTAATTGACTAGACTTCCAAATTTTAGTAATTTAAGGAAATTACAAATTTATCCCTTGATTATTGAAAGAGTGAGGTTGGTTTCTACCAATTAGTCCTCCTGTGTTTCAATCATCCAAATAAGTTAGTTAAAAGTAGAGGTTATCCTTTTCCCTCCTTGAATTAAGCCTAATTGTTAATTATGGCTAAATTTCCAAAATTACATTTTTGCCCTAAGGCTTTAATACTTCATAATTTATCAAATTTAATCCAAATGACTTTGAAATTTTTATTCCACCTAACTCATGGGTCAATTGAGACATCAGATGAGAAAATGTGATTTTTNAAGTTAGTTAAAAGTAGAGGTTATCCTTTTCCCTCCTTGAATTAAGCCTAATTGTTAATTATGGCTAAATTTTCAAAATTACATTTTTGCCCCTAAGGCTCTAATACTTCATAATTTATCAAATTTAATCCAAATGACTTTGAAATTTTTATTCCACCTCACTCATGGGTCAATTAAGACATCAGAGGAGAAAATGTGATTTTTTTTTTCAAAATTTAATTTAAATTACATATTTATTTTTATGTAAAAATAGGATTTTTTCAAAGAAAATTCCATAACATGACCAAGGCAAAGGCTAATCCCTTGAAATTTGTACTGGGGGTAGACTTAGACCAGATAATCATTTGGACAAAATTTCATGATCTATTAAGTTTTATTTGAATTGTTAAAATTATTTCAAGTCCTAGAGTGTTTATTAATTATAAAATATTTTAAATGTGAAAAATTCAATTTTATATTTTTAAAAAATTTCCCTTAGGTCAGAGAACTCAGAAAAGCAAATTTTACATTGTTTTGATTTTTCTTTAATTTATTGAAATTATTTTAGTGATAATTCATTTTTAGCCTTAAAAAAATATTTTTAAGTTTCAAAATTCAATATCTTTATTCAGAAAATTAGGAAAAATATTCCAATTGTTCCTAAGTGCTTAGAAAATAATTTAGACCATTTCCATGATTTTTATTACTTTTGTGATTTTTCTTACTTTTTAATTATTTAAATATTAAAAATAGGCTTGAAAATGAAATTTTTATTTTAAATTCAAATTTATTTTTAGAAAATTCCTCTGACCACAAAGGACTTCAAAAACTAATTTTTATAATTTAATTTTTAAAAATCATTTTAGTGCAAAAAATGTCATTTAACGTGAAAAAGAAATTTGAGTTATTAAATGAGCTCCAAATGTTTTGAAATTTTTTGGGGAGTTCTCTGAAATTTGAATCTTATTGGAGATTATAAATCAAGTCATTTAGATGTTTGTATTTCCNTTAAAAATAGGCTTGAAAATGAAATTTTTATTTTAAATTCAAATTTATTTTTAGAAAATTCCTCTGACCACAGCGGACTTCAAAAACTAATTTTTATAATTTTTTGAGTTATAATTTAATTATTAAAAATCATTTTAGTGCCAAAAATGTCATTTAACTTGAAAAATCAATTTGAGTTATTAAATGAGCTCCAAATGTTTTGAAATTTTTTTGGGGAGTTCTCTGAAATTTAAATCTTATTGAAGATTATAAATCAAGTCATTTAGATTTTTGTATTTCTCAAAATTAATTTTCTTTGTGTTTTAGAGTTGGTAGAAATTAGGTGTGTTTTTAATGACTTAACTCATGAAATATTTTCCAAAGGGTTCTCTGGTAACTTTAAACCTTCCAAAATTTTTTTGAAATTTTCTAAGAAACATGCTAATTTTTATGATTAATTTATTCAAATAATAGACATAATCTTGAAAAATATGGCTCTCTGTCTAGAGATCTCCTTTGACTTTGGAAAAATCAGAGAATGTTCCCTATGTAGAGGCAACAACATGCCAAAATTTGAAGCCATGGTGAAATGTCTATATGCATGGAGAGTCAAAAGACTCAAAATAATGTTTAATTAATTAAAAATAAAACATGATCAAATGGACTTCAAATTATTTCCACATTGTTCTCCTCTATTCACTGAGTAAGTGAGTATTTTTATTTTATTTTTGTGATTTTTTTAAACCAAGATATAGATTTTTAAAGTTAGGGAGCATTTTCTGAATTATTTAAATCCCTATTTATCTATTTAAACGCATGACGCCATGTCAACCTACGGCGGTTCCAAAACTCCACGCGGTGCTCTCTTATTCGACGTCGTCATCCACCTCAGTGATGACTCGGCCCCGGTTCGTGTAAGAAGACACTGTCTGGCTAGATCTCATTCGTAGATAAGATAAACGGCTCCCCGTTATCGTTCCCAATGCCTTAACCCAAGAACCATCCATTTTCAAAGCTTAAGATCTCACTCATTTCTTAACCAAGTTAAGTGCGGATTATTTTAAATGCTCGTCTAAGTGTGACAAACATATCCATATGGTAATCATGCAATTAAATTAAGCCTAATTAAATGGAGAATCAAAATAGGCTTGGGAAGAGGGGAAGTTCAATACCTTTGCTCTGAGAAGGGAAGCTTCGATCAGAGGTGCTCGACACGTTCGTGGAGGTCCGAGGAGGCTAGGGATTAAGCCTCTTATTGTGGTGAAAGACCTAGGTATGAATTCGACCAAACTCGATTTCAAATGTTGGTCTAGAGCTATGCTAGAGGCTCTATGAAAGGGTAATTTGATGGGGCTTCTCCTTCTTTCACCGTGGTGAAGGTGTGTGCGAGTTTAATTTGATTTTGGTCGAGTGTAGGGGTGTGGAGAGCTCTGTCCTGTCTCCGACAAGGTTTTGAGCTCAAAAATTGAACTATGGCAAGGGGATTCAAGGCAATGTGGTGGTTAGGTTGCACTGAGGAGGTCTCAAAGAGGCTCTAGGTGTAATTTAGAGGGGTCTCTCTGAGAAATTTTCAGCACTCCCTCCATGGCCGTGGAGGTGAGCTTTTTATAAAAATGGGCTTAGGGTGGCTTTCATGGCCAATT
>JXCR01123203.1:138482-185749 GCA_002079205.1 Phalaenopsis hybrid cultivar | reverse complement strand
AAAGTTTAAGCCATACAAAATTGCTCCCAGATGATACTGATAGAGGAGGTGATATACCCGTGCATGTAAGAGGAAATGAAAATGGTAAAGGTGTACCTTAGGGTGCAAAATTTTGAGGATATCTATATGTACAATTTTGAAGATACTTTGAGGTATGATGTTAATCCTAAAATGACTTTTAAAAAGGGGCTAAAAGAGATAAATACTTACATTTTATTGTTTAATTATGTAATGAACAACATTTTTTTGCCAGTTCACACATAACATTTGCATATTAATTTAATATATAATAAGATTGAAACTGCTCACACAGTTATGCAAACTTACAATTGAATTTAATTGTTTCTTTTAAAAAAACTTGTAGATTGATATGTCTAACATGAGATATTTAGTTTACAAGGAGGAAGACTACTGCTTATGGGTATTATATTTTGGCTGTAATCATTATACTGTTTATTTCTGAGTAGTGATATATTGTTGTGTGTTGCTTTAGGAAGCTATTTTACTTGCAATAATGTTGTTGTTTCTGGATGATTTAAATTTCCATTTAGTATATATTGTAGATTTTTGTAGTTTTTTTTATCATTGGAAGTTATGATGGATTATTGAATGACTTAAAGAAAATTTTATACTGTTCGATCGTTGTTTTTGACTCGGTTACTTCTAGCATACATAATTGCAGTTGAATGCGATGACAACTGTAACTTAGATTAGATAATTCTAATTAACATTTTCCAATTAGAGGCATCCAAACAGTAGCCAAAAAACATCCAGCAGTCATTTGGAATAGCATTTGCCCAGAGGCGTTCTCTTACAAAACCACCTTTACCTTGTACCATGTAAAAGACGTTTTCATCTTATCAGGCTGCAACATAGTCCAGTCAATCTTTTCTTGTCCTACTTGAGCAAATACCTTCTTGAACTCTCCCTTTAACCCTACCTGCCACATTAAAATTTCAGTAACCAAATTAGTGAATTTTCAAGAACAATGATTCCCTAGCAAACTCAGATAAATCAACTACAATAACAAAAAGAAGGCATAAACTAAAAAAAACGATAAAAAGAAAAAAAGAAAAAAAGTTATACACGAAAGGTTTGATAACTTGAAGGTTTAAAAAGGAAATAATATGCATGCACTCATCACTAAATCAAGTCTCATAGTTCAAATTCCGTGGTGAAACCCTCAGGGAAAACCTATCAGGAATTCCTGACGCTAAACAGTGGTAAATATCTAGCTACTAAATGTCAATGATCTAGTTTGATACCAAACCAGATAAAAACCGAACATACAATAAGCAATTACAACAACATGATACTAATTGCAGGTAGGAAAAAAAAAAGGCAGATCACTTGTGTTAAGGAGCAGTTGAAGTTTTATTCCATTTTGAGATCATCCAATTGAGTTGAGCAAAAAACTAGCTAATGACTATTTAGAACTAGTCTAGAGTTTGACGTAGTTTTGAGGGCTGAAATGGTGGATGGCTGGTCTTAGGACATAGATTGTGGAGGAAGAGATGAGAGAGGCTAAAAAAGGATATTAAGAGATTAGCAAGAACTTATAACATAAATAACCAGTCACGCTGAAGAAAGGTCAAGCTAAACCGCCAACCACAAAGTATTTCTCTACAATCATTACATTCAAACATTTCATCACGTGATAGCCCTATTTGAGGATATTATAATGACAATTAGACGATGCTCATTCCAAACAAAAGAACGGAGAAAAAACTGACGGGAATGGTAGACTAACCGCTTATTTCGGGTTAAGTTTTTTGTTTCACCGTAATGCCCCAAGTGGTCTAGCTACTATTTATTGTGATAGGCATCCTATTTGTTCTTCAATGTTCGTGATAACAGTTACCAACAGTTGAATGGAGGTTTCCTACCTCTGCAAAGTTACAACACGCATAACAAGAACTGTGTAGGGATTAGGGTCAGCTAGTGTGGGCATATCATAGTGAGACCTCTCCATCCTTCAGTTGTGGCTAACAAGTGGCAACCTGTAGTTCATTGTTTATGGAACTCAAATGCTGTTGAAAGCCACCCATTGCTATACGGTTCTTGATTCTTCCATGAAAAATTTGGGTGATTCTGCTTCCACAAATTGTCAGTGGTTCGAGTATGGATTGTTCTGTTGTGGCCGATTCATACAAAGGGCATCTATTTTAGTTATGTGTAGGCTTGGAGAATTGAGCATAATACTTTTATTGATATGAAATATTGGCTTAAATACAACTTATTAGAACTCTGATTTTGGAAAGAAATAACACCCATATCTCCAAGATTATAAGAATGAAATCAAATAAACTAAGAAAATAAACTCCTTAATTAGCTGTAAATAAAAGGAAATACATAAATCGACAATAACAAAAAATAAATAGAAAACAACATTAAATAAATAAGATCCTAATATAACTTCTAACATAACTTCTAACACTCCCTCTCAAGTTGAAGTATAAATGTCAATCATGTTCAACTTGAACTTGAAATCATCAAACAGCAAGAGAGGAAGTTTCTCTGTGAGAATATCGGCCAGTTGACCCACAGATGTGACAAACAAAACACAAATCTCCTTAGAATAGAGTTTCTGACAATCAATCTCCAAAAGTTTGGTATGATCAAGCAAGCTCGGATTATAAGCAATGCTAATAACGATTTTATTGTCACAAAAAAAGTTGCAAAGGAACGGTGACCGACATACATAAATCTCGAAGCAAGATGCACAACCTGAGGGCTTCACACACACAATCAAAGATAGCAAAATTTGACTTCAGCACTACTACGAGCAACGACATATTGTTTTTTACTTTTTCAAGTGACAAGGTTCCCCCACACAAAGAAGCAATGACCTGAGGTAGATCGTCGATCATGGATGGACCCGACCCAAACAACATTCATATAAACCGCAATCGAGCGAGAGGTGTGATGAGTGAATAATAAACCAGAGCTTGTTGTGCCTTTCAGATAGAGAAGGATCGATGGACAACAGTAACATGTAGCTCGTAGGGGTCATGCATAAACTGACTTAGACAACAACGACATCACAAATGTCTGAGCGCGTATGGGCAAGATAAATGAGCTTACCCACGAAGCATTGATAGCGTATTTTGTTCACCAGAACGACATTGGGTACTTCAAACAATTTTTCATTGGGATCCATCTGGACAGTACCGATTTGGAAAGAAGTAGATTAGCCTCGGTTAATAATAATATATTTGCGCTGGGAAAAAAAAATGCCCTCAGAGGACAAAGCTATTTCTATGCTTAAGGAATACTGAAAAGAACCCAAGTCTTTCATCTCAAAAGATGGGTGAGGATGGCCTTGAGAGACTCCAAGGCCAAGATCATTACCAACGAAGATGAAGGCAATACAATCACCGAACGAATGGAGAAAAAACAACGTATGATCAGCATGGGCCTGAGAGAAACCATGACCCACTTTAACAAACCAAGCCCGTGGGGATAGTTTCAATTCATAGAGGGACTTCCACAATCAACATACTTGTCCATGGGAAGAAGTCGAGCCAAATCCCGATGGAAGAGACGTATAAACCTCCTCAGTGAGATCACCATTAAAAAAACATTCTTCACGTTCAGCTGAAGCAAAAGCCAATCCAAATTCACAACTAGGGATAACAAAACCCGAACAACATTTAGTTTAACAAATGGAGCAAACGTCTCTTAATAGTCAACCTCATAAGTTTGTGAATATCCTTTGGCAACCAAACATGCCTTATTGCATTCAAAAGAGCCATCAGAGTAAAAATTGGTGTTAAAATCCACCGACAACCCATCACTTTCTTTCCTAGGAAGAGAACAAACAAGTACCAAGTATGGTGGCGCAGATTGACATTTATCTCGTCCATGAAAGCGGCCTTTCAGGACAGGTTAGTGGTCATAGGATTAGGAGAAATGTCCACTAGAGTTGGAAAAAAAAAACAGTGTCCAAAACATCAAGCTCCCCCTCACTTGAGGTAGTGTTAGGGAGGAATGAGACATTTTCAAATCTAGAGACGTCGACACTAACTTATGTTTTATTGGTGGTAGGATCAAGACACCAATCAACTTTTTGAGTGGTTGACTAGCAGAGAAAGATACATTTAATTGAGCAAGGATCAATTTAACTACATTTCAAAGCTGTGTTTCAAACAAAAGCTGTGCACCCAAAGATTTTGGGATCCAATGAGAAGAATAACTTGTTGGTAAGAAAACATGACATCAAGATAGATAATGGTTAAAAAATTATAGATTTTTGTGGGAACTTGATTGATGAGGTAAGTAGTGGTGAGAACAAAGTCATTCCAAAAAAGGCTTAGGAACATTAGTTTGAAATATAATAGAATGAGAAAATTCAAAGTGCTTATTTTTCTCTTGGGCTATCCTATTTTGTTGAGAGGTATCCATCAAGAAACTATGATGGAGGATGCCCTTAATAACTAAGAACTCTCCCATTATAGATTTAAAGTACTCACAACCATTGTCGGCCTGAAGGACTTGAATAGTGCTTTTGAATTAGGTTAGAATCAAGAAGCAAAATTTTTTTAAATGTGACAACAGTGTAAGATTTATCTTTTAATACATAAACTTAAGTCATCTGAGTATGGACATCAATTAGAGTAAGGAGCCACCGTTTATTGGTTTAACTCAAAGTTCGAGGGGGCCCCATAAATCACTATGAGTAAGTGAAAAATGAAAGGAGTTTAAGGATGAGGTGGATATGATACAAGTTTATGTTTAGCTAATTAACAAATTTCACATTGAAAAGTAACTAAATTTTTATCAATAAACATCAAAGGATACAATTATTCTAAATAATGAAAGCTTGGATGACCCAAACGATAATGTAAAAATATAATTGGTATGCAATAGAAAGAGAAATTACAGCTACGAGATTTAGAGCTAAGGCCATTAATGCCACTTTCGTGGAATAAATAGAGTCTAGCTACCCGCTAAGCAAGTCTAATCATTCTCCACAAACAATGTATGCAATCAGCCCAACTGCTAGTAAAACAAAATCACATGCTAACTTACTGACAAAAAACTGGCAAAAATGAGCTATGCAATCAAGATCACATACTAACTTACTGACAAAAGATTACACTTAAGCAAAAAAAATGTAAAACACGAATTCCAAAATCAGCCCAACTGCTAGTAAAACTGACCATTTAGAAACAGTAGACAATTTTAATCGTATCTCAACCGGAGCAAGGAGAATGAGTCGAGAAAAAATGAGAACACTTGGTCATATGGTTCGTGACACTTGAATCAATAATCTACGGACCCAAAGAATCAAAACTAGAAAGAGCCATAGAGACATTACCTTGACAGACATGAGAAGTCGATGGGTCTGAGAAGAATTGACTAAAACCAAACAGCTTCATCAAATGTTCCACCCGACTCTTAATAGAGTTCGACAAGTCGGGAATGATCTGAGTAGGGGCTGGCTAAACTGTTGTGAATTCCAAGGTAATAGCAATACCTTAATATCAGAAGATTTGCTCGAAGCCTTATTTGTCGGTTTCCTGTGAAGCTTCCAACACTTGTCACGAGTATGATAGGTTTGTGGCAAAAAAAAAAAATGGAGTGATTGACTCGGGATGGTGTGGCACAATATAGAGTACTGTTGAAGACCAAGGCTGACCACTTGGCTGAAGCAGTTGAGTTGCCGAGCATGACAAGTCTCCAACTTTCTTCGTGGCATATCTTGATGAATGCTTCCAGGATTGAAGGAAGAGTCAGCACCAAGTATATGACCTTGGACTTCATTAAGATTCTTGTTCAAATCAAGCCAGAAATTAAAACACGATCCTTTTCCAAAATCTTATGGAAGAGGGAATGGTCCGTGTGAGAGTACTAAGTGCAGTCATAGTAGAGGTCACATTCTATTTATAAAGAAACCAAGCCGTTGTCGTATTGGGTCACCTTCTTCAAACTCTGTTTAGCCTCGCGGACCTTATGAGAAACTTCATATAGTTGTGCAGAATTACCCAAGTCTAAGTAGATATCGCAAACGACAGTTCAGAGGACACTTGTAGATTGAAGAAACAAATCAGAACGACCAATAGAGGTCTTTAATGAATTAAGTAACCTCGGCATAACCATGGAGTTCTCCACTTCCCACACAACAAATGTTGGGTCAGTTTTCAGAGGTTCTTGAATCGTGTCGAATTTACCCTGGCCTTTGACAAACAACAAACAACTTGAGAACACTAGATAAATTGGAACTGTTGAGTTTATGAGTGATAATTAGGAAATTTGTGTGTTGCGTAGGTCCTCCAGTCTACGGAGGGATTGAGGTAGATGTCAAACCTCTGGTGGAATCAAGAAAACGTCGGATGAAAGATCGGAGGTAGAGAAATTAGCCATGGCTCCAACGAAGCTAAAGGAAAGGAATGGTCGTTGAGGCACGAAAGAAGTCGATCCTTGCATCTGGCAACCTATAGGGAAGTTTTTTTGATTTTAGGAATGAGTTTTGGATGGAGGAGAGATTGAATCACGAAATTCCGGCTGTAGGGAGAAGGCGAAAGGGTGCCGGCAAGGACAAAAGAAGCCAGCAAGGAAGAGTTTCGGAGGCTAGAGGCTTGCATGGAGGAGTTCCAGCGGCTATGATAAGATCGCTAGGAGTTCTGACGGCTAGGATAAGATTCCTCACTCTGAAACCATGTAGGTTTGGAGAATTGAGCATAATACTTTTATTGAAATGAAATGTTGGCTTAAATACAACTTACTAGAATCTTAACATAGGAAATAAATAACAATTATATCCTAAAGATTACAATAATAAAATAAAATAAATAAAATAAAATAAAATAAAATTATAAACTCCTATAATTAGTTGGAAATAAAAGAAAACACACAGAAAGCAAATAAATAAAATTCTAATCTAACTTCTAAGAAATTGTTGTGCAAGCAATTTTCCACTTGCGAACCACTGTTCTAATGCAGGCTTCGACATAAATCACAACAAACAATATGTGCATGAATGCCAATTACAGTAAAACTGATGAGTTGGTTCATCATCAAAGCAACTTAGGCAAAGAGTGTATAATACCTAAAAATTGACAAAAATGCAAGTTAAATTTTTTTTTTAAATTATAACTCATTTTTCGTATATCTCAAAGATAATTAAATTTATTTTAATAAAATTTTAAACTTCACTTTGATCATTTTGATACGNAGATTACATGATAAATAGGCGTTCCATAACATTCACTTGCTGCAATGCACCTACCTCAGATACGACAGATGATGAGCTTTGTGCATGGCATTTTCCCTCGGAGAAATTTTGGCAGCCACCATTAGGGGTTCCGAAGCTCGCAAATGTTATGGAAGAGATTGTATATCCATCATCACAGTGCAAGTACATTTCCGGTGAGGTTTTATCAAGTGAGATATTTCCAGAATAAAGCTCTGGGTTGTGCCAGGAAGAAAGAGGTGGATAGTGAGTCTCTGAAACTTGTGCACAGATTGTTGAAGTCCAATGTTTCTTCAATTTTATATCTAATGGATTCCCGCCTATTTCCTCAAATATGACGAGTAAGTTGTTGGAAGCTTTAAGCCAGTCTCTTGGAATGTGATACCTGGAGGAAAAAAATAGGAAATTTACATTCGTAGCATACAATTCTTATGTATTTATATATTTCACGCCTAAAATTTCATATTTACATACATAACACTTTGGTGCTTCAAATATTTATATAAAAAGGTATAATTCACTTTTAAAAAATAATAATGGAGCTATTTTTTATGTGATATTAAGGATTTGAGTGTTATGTGTGTGCATATGAACGTTTAGGAGTGAGATATGTAAATAAAAAAAATTGTATTTACATATCTGCATAATATGGCACAGTAACCACATGGATAAAATAACTGAATTATGAAGATAATAATAAGCACTGCACCTAAATGGTAGAAATTTTAATTCCAGAATGACATCATGCTTACAAAGTTTGGGTTGGTTTCCCACAGTTGGTCAAGCACTTCTTTTCATTGTAGGCACCACGATAGTTACAAGTTTGGGGGCATCCATGACTAGGCGCAACTAGTGACCAGAATCGTCCAAGTCCATGGCCATTTATCCAAGCTTGGCCCTTCCCCATGCTCCCAAGGTCAAGAGCAATTGTATATTTTCCTATAGGTATATCAAAGTAAGACTGCATAAAGGAGAAAGTATCAGTGGAATGCACAAGTCAACTAATTTTTTAATAGTGACGTCCAAGTAAAAGCAATAGTTGTATTAGTAAAATACAAGCAGAGATATCCTGCTAATGGTTGAACTGAATATTTGACGGTACTCTGTGGAAGTGGCATCCCAAAAATAACTAGACATGTGAACGGACATCTTTTTAAGCGTTCAAATGAATCCAGTTTCTTCTCATATTTGTTTTCTTTACAACATTAAAAAGGCATGCGTATTAAGATATTGTATATTATTTCCTTTTCTACCTTATAAGTGTAATATCTATGAAAAAGAAAGGTTTTGGGGGGTGCTTCTAAAAAAAAAGGTACAACCGTCGAGTATAATTTAGAAGCTGAAGTGGGCAAAATTTTCTGTCCGGACTTCAGACGTAGCACTACGTACAGACTCTAGTAATATGCCTCAATGTGTGCTACATCGCGGAGGTTATTGGGTGATTTTTGAAGTGAAACCGCAAAAGTTATTAGATAGTTATTGCGGGGGTTAATGTTCGGGGTTATTGAAGTGGGAAAAATTTTCAGTCCGAACTCCGGACGTAGCTCTACGTACAGACTTCAGTAATATACCTTCATGCGTGCTACATCGCGGAGGTTATTGAAGTGAAATCACAGAGGTTGTTTGAGGATTATTGCGGGGGTTAATGCAAGGGTAATTGAAGTGGAACCGCGGAGGTTACTAGATGGTTGGTTATTACGTGAGTTATTGCAGAGAGTTATTGAAGTGAAACTCCAAAGGTTATTAGGGGTTATTGCAGGGATTATTACAGAAGGTTAATGGAGTAGAACTGCAGGGGTTATTGCAGCGTTATTGGAGTTAATACCCCAATAATCCCTCTATAGCCTCTCAATAGCCCTCCAAATAACATCTGTAGTTCCACTTCAAGAACCTCATCGGTTCTACTCCAATAATCCCCGTGGTTCCACTTTAATATTTTTTAGGCGAACCAGATATAACACATGTGGTGGCATATTACTGGAAGTCCACACGTCACATTTAAGTCAGACCTCTTTCGTTTGTATTCAACGAGAATGAGAAACAAAGAATGAGAGAGAGAGAACGAGAGAAGAAGGACAAGGAAGAAGTTGCGTGTTTAACCCTTGCAGGAGGAGAAGAAACCGTAAAGGAGAAGGAAGAAGGGGTCGTTTCTAGCCCTAGCATGCGGCTTCTGTATATGAAGGTGAAGAAGTCCCTATGGGATTCCTGTGCGAAGGAGAAGGAAGGCGGTGTTCTCGCATGCTTCTCTTACCAAGGATTCAACATCTTCCTAGAATAGACACCGAAGAAGACAAAAGAAGATGCTCACGCACGCACGCATGCACGTGTAGACACAGACACAAACACATACATATAGGAACATATTAATTAAAGAAAGTGTTTGATTTATTTAGTTTATAATTAACATTTAATGAAATGTTAATTTCTAATAGCAATTAAGGTTGAAGAACATTTGAACCAATAGAATTTGGAGAAAATAAGTTAGGGAGACAAGAAAGTAAGATAAAGGTAAGTAATTACTTTTTTATATGTATTAATATGATATTTTATTAAATAAAGACTTGAATTATTACTTTGGATAGCTACTTTTATAATTATGCATATTGCAAGTTAATAAGAATCATTGAAATGAATGAAATTATAAAAAAGAAAAATGATTGTTCAAGGACTTTAAAAACGAGATATGTAATGGAAATTAAATGTAAAAGTTTAAGCCATGCAAAATTGCTCCCAGATGATACTGATAGAGGAGGTGATATACCCGTGCATGTAAGAGGAAATGAAAATGGTAAAGGTGTACCTTAGGGTGCAAAATTTTGAGGATATCTATATGTACAATTTTGAAGATACTTTGAGGTATGATGTTAATCCTAAAATGACTTTTAAAAAGGGGCTAAAAGAGATAAATACTTACATTTTATTGTTTAATTATGTAATGAACAACATTTTTTTGCCAGTTCACACATAACATTTGCATATTAATTTAATATATAATAAGATTGAAACTGCTCACACAGTTATGCAAACTTACTATTGAATTTAATTGTTTCTTTCAAAAAAACTTGTAGATTGATATGTCTAACATGAGATATTTAGTTTACAAGGAGGAGGACTACTGCTGATGGGTATTATATTTTGGCTGTAATCATTATACTGTTTATTTCTGAGTAGTGATACATTGTTGTGTGTTGCTTTAGGAAGCTATTTTACTTGCAATAATGTTGTTGTTTCTGGATGATTTAAATTTCCATTTAGTATATATTGTAGATTTTTGTAGTTTTTTTTATCATTGGAAGTTATGATGGATTATTGAATGACTTAAAGAAAATTTTATACTGTTCGATCGTTGTTTTTGACTCGGTTACTTCTAGCATACATACTTGCAGTTGAATGCGATGACAACTGTAACTTAAATTAGATAATTCTAATTAACATTTTCCAATTAGAGGCATCCAAACAGTAGCCAAAAAACATCCAGCAGTCATTTGGAATAGCATTTGCCCAGAGGCGTTCTCTTACAAAACCAACTTTACCTTGTACCATGTAAAAGACGTTTTCATCTTATCAGGCTGCAACATAGTCCAGTCAACCTTTTCTTGTCCTACTTGGGCAAATACCTTCTTGAACTCTCCCTTTAACCCTACCTGCCACATTAAAATTTCAGTAACCAAATTAGTGAATTTTCAAGAACAATGATTCCCTAGCAAACTCAAATAAATCAACTACTATAACAAAAAGAAGGCATAAACTTAAAAAAACGATAAAAAGAAAAGAGAAAAAAAGTTATACACGAAAGGTTTGATAACTTGAAGGTTTAAAAAAGAAATAATATGCATGCACTCATCACTAAATCAAGTCTCATAGTTCAAATTCCGTGGTGAAACCCTCAGAGAAAACCTATCAGGAATTCCTGACGCTAAACAGTGGTAAATATCTAGCTACTAAATGTCAATGATCTAGTTTGATACCAAACCAGATAAAAACCGAACATACAATATGCAATTACAACAACATGATACTAATTGCAGGTAGAAAAAAAAAAAAGGCAGATCACTTGTGTTAAGGAGCAGTTGAAGTTTTATTCCGTTTTGAGATCATCCAATTGAGTTGAGAAAAAAACTAGCTAATGACTATTTAGAATTAGTCTAGAGTTTGACGTAGTTTTGAGGGCTGAAATGGTGGATGGCTGGTCTTAGGACATAGATTGTGGAGGAAGAGATGAGAGAGGCTAAAAAAGGATACTAAGAGATTAGTAAGAACTTATAACATAAATAACCAGTCACGCTGAAGAAAAGTCAAGCTAAACCGCCAAGCACAAAGTATTTCTCTACAATCATTACATTCAAACATTTCATCACGTGATAGCCCTATTTGAGGATATTATAATGACAATTAGACGATGCTCATTCCAAACAAAAGAACGGAGAAAAAACTGACGGGAATGGTAGACTAACCGCTTATTTCGGGTTAAGTTTTTTGTTTCACCGTAATGCCCCAAGTGGTCTAGCTACTATTTATTGTGATAGGCATCCTATTTGTTCTTCAATGTTCGTGATAACAGTTACCAACAGTTGAATGGAGGTTTCCTACCTCTGCAAAGTTACAACACGCATAACAAGAACTGTGTAGGGATTAGGGTCAGCTAGTGCGGGCATATCATAGTGAGACCTCTCCATCCTTCAGTTGTGGCTAACAAGTGGCAACCTGCAGTTCATTGTTGATGGAACTCAAATGCTGTTGAAAGCCACCCGTTGCTATACGGCTCTTGATTCTTCCATGAAAATTTTGGGTGATTCTACTTCCACAAATTGTCGGTGCTTCGAGTATGGATTGTTCTGTTGTGGCCGATTCATACAAAGGGCATCTATTTTAGTTATGTGTAGGCTTGGAGAATTGAGCATAATACTTTTATTGATATGAAATATTGGCTTAAGTAAAACTTATTAGAACTCTGATTTTGGAAAGAAATAACACCCATATCTCCAAGATTATAAGAATGAAAATAAACTCCTTAATTAGCTATAAATAAAAGGAAATACATAAATCAACAATAACAGAAAATAAATAGAAAATAACATTAAATAAATAAAATCCTAATATAACTTCTAACATAACTTCTAACACTCCCTCTCAAGTGGAAGTATAAATATCAATCATGTTCAACTTGAACTTGAAATCATCAAACAACGAGAGAGGAAGTTTCTTTGTGAGAATAACGGCCAGTTGACCAACAGATGTGACAAACAAAACACAAATCTCCTTATAATAGAGTTTTTGACAATCAATCTTCAAAAGTTTGGTACGATCAAGCAGGATCGGATTATGAGCAATGCTAATAACGATTTTATTGTCACAAAAAAAAGTTGCAAAGAAACGGTGACCGACATACATAAATCTCGAAGCAAGATGCACAACCTGAGGGCTTCACACACACAATCAAAGATAGCAAAATTTGACTTCAGCACTACTACGAGCAACAACATATTGTTTTTTACTTTTTCAAGTGATAAGGTTCCGCCACACAAAGAAGCAACAACCTGAGGTAGATCATCGATCGTGGATGGACCCGACCCAAACAACATTCATATAAACCGCAATCGAGCAAGAGGTGTGATGAGTGAATAATAAAGCAGAGCTTGGTGTGCCTTTCAGATAGAGAAGGATCGATGGACAATAGTAAGATGTAGCTCGTAGGGGTCATGCATAAACTAACTTAGACAACAACGACATCACAAATGTCCGAGCGCGTATGGGCAAGATAAATGAGCTTACCCACGAAGCATTGATAGCGTATTTTGTTCACCAGAACGACATTGGGTACTTCAAACAATTTTTCATTGGGATCCATCTGGACAGTACCGATTTGGAAAGAAGTAGATTAGCCTCGGTTAATAATAATATATTTGCGCTGGGAAAAACAAATGCCCTCAAAGGACAAAGCTATTTCTATGCCTAAGAAATACTAAAGAGAACCCAAGTCTTTCATCTCAAAAGATGGGGTGAGGATGGCCTTGAGAGACTCCAAGGCCCGTAGATCATTACCAACGAAGATGAAGGCAATACAATCACCGAACGAATGGAGAAAAAACAACGTATGATCAGAATAGGCCTTAGAGAAACCATGACCGACTTTAACAAACCAAGCCCGTGGGGATAGATTCAATTCATAGAGGGACTTCCACAATCAACATACTTGTCCATGGGAAGAAGTCGAGTCAAATCCCGATGGAAGAGACGTATAAACCTCCTCAGTGAGAACACCATTAAAAAAACATTCTTCACGTTCAGCTGAAGCAAAAGCCAATCCAAATTCACAACTAGGGATAACAAAACCCGAATAACATTTAGTTTAACAAATAGAGCAAATTTCTCTTAATAGTCAACCTCATAAGTTTGTGAATATCCTTTGGCAACCAAACATGCCTTATTGCATTCAAAAGAGCCATCAGAGTAAAAATTGGTTTTAAAATCCACCGACAACCCATCACTTTCTTTCCTAGGAAGAGAACAAACAAGTACCAAGTATGGTGGCGCAGAATGACATCCATCTCGTCCATGAAAGCGGCCTTTCAGGACAGGTTAGTGGTCATAGGATTAGGAGAAATGTCCACTAGAGTTGGGAAAAAAAAAACAGTGTCCAAAACATCAAGCTCCCCCTCACTTGAGGCAGTGTTAGGGAGGAATGAGACATTTTCAAATCTAGAAGCGTCGACACTAACATATGTTTTATTGGTGGTAGGATCAAGACACCAATCAACTTTTTGAGTGGTTGACTAGCAGAGAAAGATACATTTAATTGAGCAAGGATCAATTTAACTACATTTCAAAGCAATGTTTCAAACAAAAGCTGTGCACCTAAAGATTTTGGGATACAATGAGAAGAATAACCTGTAAGTAAGAAAACATGACATCAAGATAGATAATGGTTAAAAAATTATAGATTTTTGTGGGAACTTGATTGATGAGGTAAGTAGTGGTGAGAACGAAGTCATTCCAAAAAAGCTTAGGAACATTAGTTTGAAATATAATAGAATGAGAAAATTCAAAGTGCTTATTTTTCCGCTGGGCTATCCTATTTTGTTGAGAGGTATCCGTCCAGGAACTATGACGGAGGATGCCCTTAATAACTAAAAACTCTCCCATTATAGATTTAAAGTACTCACAACCATTGTCGGCCTGAAGGGCTTGAATAGTGCTTTTGAATTAGGTTAGAATCAAGGAGCGAAATTTTTTTAAATTTGACAACAGTGTCAAATTTATCTTTTAATACATAAACTTAAGTCATCCGAGTATGGACATCAATTAGAGTAAGGAGCCACCGTTTATTGGTTTAACTCAAAGTTCGAGGGGGCCCCATAAATCACTATGAGTAAGTGAAAAATGAAAGGAGTTTAAGGATGAGGTGGATATGATACAAGTTTATGTTTAGCTAATTAACAAATTTCACATTTAAAAGTAACTAAATTTTTATGAATAAACATCAAAGGATACAATTATTCTAAATAATGAAAGCTTGGATGATCTAAACGATAATGTAAAAATATAATTGGTATGCAATAGAAAGAGAAATTAAAGCTACGAGATTTAGCGCTAGGGCCATTAATGCCACTTTCGTGGAATAAATAGAGCCCAGTTACCCGCTCAACAATTCTAATCATTCTCCACAAACAATGATCCTAAATGACACAAAAATCTGGCAAAAATGAGCTATACAATCAAGATCACATGCTAACTTACTGACAAAAGATTACACTTAAGCAAAAAAATGTAAAACACGAATTCCAAAATCAGCCCAACTGCTAGTAAAACTAACCATTTAGCAGCAGTAGACAATTTTAATCGTATCTCAACCGGAGCAAGGAGAATGAGTCGAGAAAAAATGAGAACACTTGGTCATATGGTTCGTGACACTTGAATCAATAATCTACAGACCCAAAGAATCAAAACTAGGAAGAGCCATAGAGACATTACCTTGACAGACATGAGAAGTCGATGGGTCTGAGAAGAATTTACTAAAACCAAACAGCTTCATCAAATGTTCCACCCGACTCTTAATAGAATTCGACAAGTCGGGAATGATCCGAGTAGGGGCTAGCTAAACTGTTGTGAATTCCAAGGTCATAGCAATACCTTAATATCAGAAGATTTGCTCGAAGCCTTATTTGTCGGTTTCCTGTGAAGCTTCCAACACTTATCACGAGTATGATAGGGTTTGTGGCAAAAAAAAATGGAGTGATTAACTCGGAATGGTGTGGCACAATATAGAGTACTGTTGAAGACCAAGGCTGACCACTTGGCTGAAGCAGTTGAGTTACCGAGCATGACAAGTCTCCAACTTTCTTCGCGGCAGATCTTGATGAATGCTTCCAGCGTTGAAGGAAGAGAGTCAGGACCAAGTATATGACCTTGGACTTCATTAAGATTCTTGTTCAAGCCAAGCCAGAAATTAAAACACGATCCTTTTCCAAAATCTTATGGAAGAGGGAATGGTCCGTGTGAGAGTACTAAGTGCAGCCATAGTAGAGATCACATTCTATCCATAAAGCAACCGAGTCGTTGTCGTATTGGGTCACCTTCTTCAAACTCTGTTTAGCCTCGCGGACCTTATGAGAAACTTCATATAGTTGTGCAGAACTACCTAAGTCTAAGTAGATATCGCAAACGACAGTCCAGAGGGCACTTGTAGATTGAAGAAACAAATCAGAACGACCAATAGAGGTCTCTAATGAATTAAGTAACCTCGATATAACCATGGAGTTCTCAACTTCTCACACAACAAATGTTGGGTCAGTTTTCAGAGGTTCTCAAATCGTGTCGAATTTACCTCGGCCTCTGAAAAACAACAAACAACTTGAGAACACTAGATAAATTGGAACTGTTGAGTTTATGAGTGATAATTAGGAAATTTGTGTGTTGCGCAGGTCCTCCGGTCTACAGAGCGATTGAGGTAGATGTCAAACCTCTGGTGGAATCAAGAACAACGTCGGATGAAAGATCAGAGGTAGAGAAATTAGCCATGGCTCCAACGAAGCTAAAGGAAAGGAATGGTTGTTGAGGCACGAAAGAAGCCGATCCTTGCATCTGGCAACCTATAGGGAAGTTTTTTTGATTTTAGGAATGAGTTTTGGATGGAGGAGAGATTGAATCACAGAATTCTGACTGTAGGTAGAAGGATAAAGGGTGCCTGCAGGGACAAAAGAAGCTAGCAAGGAAGAGTTTCGGAGGCTAGAGGCTTGCATGGAGGAGTTCCAGCGGCTATGGTAAGATTGCTAGGAGTTCTGACGGCTAGGATAAAATTCCTCGCTTTGAAACCATGTAGGTTTGGAGAATTGAGCATAATACTTTCATTGAAATGAAATGTTGGCTTAAATACAACTTACTAGAATCTTAACTAACATAGGAAATAAATAACAATTATATCTCCAAGATTACAATAATAAAATAAAATAAATAAAATAAAATTATAAACTCCTATAATTAGTTGGAAATAAAAGGAAACACACAAAAAGCAAATAAATAAAATTCTAATCTAACTTCTAAGAAATTGTTGTGCAAGCAATTTTCCTCTTGTGAATCACTGTTCTAATGCAGGCTTCAACATAAATCACAACAAACAATATGTGCATGAATGCCAATTACAGTAAAACTGATGAGTTGGTTCATCATCAAAGCAACTTAGGAAAAGAGTGTATGATACCTAAAAATTGACAAAAATGCAAGTTAAAAACTTGTTTTAAATTATAACTCATTTTTTGTATATCTCAAAGATAATTGAATTTATTTTAAAAAAATTTTAAACTTCACTTTGATCATTTTGATACACATCAATATATTAATTTGAAATTATATAAAAATGATTTAATTAATTTGTATTTAAGAAAATTAAAGTCATAATTTAAATTACTGTTATATATGCATTGATGGAAGTATACCCTCATCAATTACTATTTCTAGCATAGAAACAGAAAGCAACTGCTAAGAGAAGAAAAGAAAGAAGAGGAGGAAAAAAAAGAAAGAGTACGGGAAGAAAAGCTGTATTCTAAAGTAAGGCAATTAAGATGTATATATAAATATGAATAAATTTTTATTTTTAATAACATTTAACTAAAATATCCTTTTTATTGCTCAGGAACAGCGAAGAATAAACGAACATAAATGGGATAAAAAAATTATGAATCGGGAAAGGGAGAGGAAACAAACAACCGAAGAAGAGGCAATGAGAGGTCGAAAGTTTAGGAGGTGCTTTCAACTATATAAATTGACTTAACTGTGCGAAGAGGAAGAGGAAGAGGAAGAGGAAGAGGGAAGGAAGGAGTATTACAGAGGATGGTTCTTGCAGGAAGGAGTATTACAGAGGACGGTTCTTGCGGGAAGGAGTCGAAGCTGCGTGTGATCATGAAACTTCTTACGCATTTTGATATAATGGATTTAGAGAAAATTTTAAATTTATTTATAATAGTTGGTTAATGTCTAAAAATGTATTTCATAATAATAATAATAATAATATCAAGTTGAGTTAGAAGTAATCAATATTGGTTAGGTTTGTCTAATGACTTTTGAATCCTATTTAAGGCTAAAGATATTTAATTTTTCATAAGGATAGATCTTTTATGTGGGCCTATGTTTATTGTAGTTTTCAATAACATTTTAGAGATTCCTTCTAATTAGGGCATTTTAGTCCATATTCACCTATTGATTTTTTGTTGGATGCATGATTCAAGCATTGTCAAATTAGAAGTAAATTTAATTATTGGAATATAATGCACCACTTTTTCTTCAGGTCCCTACTGGGGTTCTATCAAGGCGCATTTATGATAGGTTTCTTAAACAATTTAAGGGTTGCGCATAATGCTCCATTCTTGCCATACGAGTGACGCGGGGCTCGGGAGAGGACCTAACCCCTTTTTCCTTTTTGTTGTCCTTTTCTTTTCTTACAATTCCTTTCCCCCCTCGTATTTCCTTCCTAAGCACTTTCTAAATTTCAATCCTTTCCTAAAATATGAAATCTGATTTTATTATTCCTTCTTATTTTAAAACAAAGCCCTTTCCTAAAATATGAAATCTGACTTATATTCAGCTTTCCAATTTTAAAAGACTTTCCCAAAATCTACAATATGATTTTTATTCTCCTTTTATTATAAATGTTTCCTATGATAGGTTATGACTCTTTATAGATAAGAGAGGTTGTGCTTTGAGTTAGGTGCTTGTTTTATGAAATATGAATTCAGTTTTGCCCGAATGTTTTCCCACTTGAGAGTTGTATCAGACGCCAAAGTAGTGCTCAGGCTATCACTTGTCCGAGGTGGTGATCATTACCATGACTCTGGGTGGTGCTCCGACTGCAGCTCGAACCCGCCAAGATATTTATCTCTCCGCCCATCCTCCTGACTGCTGTCAGCCGCTTCTCAGCACAACAGCCAACCCCACAAAACTCTCTGCACGCCTACATGTTGCCCAGCCTCCCCCTGCAGCTTCCCTTCAAGCCGTAAACCTGCTCTCCTCCCTCCTGCTCCCTCGATAACCCCCGCTTCTCCCTTTCCTGCAATCTACCAGCCGTCCCACAGCTCCCAATCGGTCTTCCAGCCAACAGCCTTACCTCCTGCAGTAAGTCGTCCACTTCCTGCAACTGTCATCCCTCTCCAGCAATCCTCCAGCCAGCAACATTGTCTCTTGCAGTAGGCTACCCCACTTCCTGCACCCACCCTCCCTCTCCAGCAGTCTTCCAGCCTTCAACGACATTTCCCTTTCCTTCCCACTGTCGTGGGACACAACTCTCATTGCTAATTTGTTGTTCTACTTCTTCCATGGCAGCCCAACACCTCTCCGGCCTTCACCGCAGCCACTGAACTAGCAACACATCTCCAGACTCCCTCTTTGTCATGCTTGTTTTGTCTTTTTGTTGAGTCATTATTTGTAACCCGTTGCTTTTGCATTCTTTGCTTTGTGTGACGTCCTTTATTTTGAGCTTTTGTTATAACCTCGTGGCTTGGGTAAACTCCAGTATCATTTGATATCACAGTTAGCCCAACCCTTGTCCTATCCTAGGGTTCCTAGCATCTGACCATACCCAATCCACCACACCAATTTTTCTTTAACTTTTTTTTCTCTAATTTTTTTTTCTGTTCTTCCACAGGTCCCAAACAGTCAAACATGCCGCCAACGAGACACGTCTGAGCCTGCTTGGGAGGAGATGTGGAGAGAACTTTGTTGCTTCCAACAATGAATTGCGGGGATTGAATAGATGACACATGAAGAAGTTACCGGCGATCGTGATTTGGAGAGTCAAAGAGGAGAAAGAGAAGAGAATCTGAATCCCTTCAGTAGGGATAATTTAAGTGATGAAGAAGAAAGGCCACGACGTTCGAGATCCAATATCTGAGGAGGCGTAAAGAGGGATACCCACGTTCCTTCCACGAGGTAACTTTCCGAGAAGAGATGTCATTTGGAGGGCACCAAGATTACGGGATCATGGTAGAATTGCTCGAGTTTGAGGGGAGCATGGATCTGGATAAATTTATTAAATGGCTACAAGCAGTCGGATCATTGAATACAAAGAGGTACCCAAAGATAGGCAGGTCAAATTAGTTACCATCAAATTGAAGAAAAGTGTCTCCCTATAGTGGGAGAAAATGTAGCGACAGAGAAAGCAAGAAGGCAGTGAAAAGATCACTAGGTAAGAAAAGAAGGAAAAAAATCATGCAGAAGAAATATGTCCTCCCTCATTACCACCAAGACATGTTTTTGAAACTCCACAATCTGCAGTAGAGATACCTTTCAGTGGAGGAGTTTACAACTCAATTCGACCACTTACAGCTGAAGTGTGACCTCACAAAGCTAGAGAAGAAAGAAGTAGCAAGATATCCCGGGGGCTTGAAGTAGCAATGTGATGCAGCTCCAACCATACTGGAAGCTGGAGATGTCCAAACACTAGCATTAAAAGTGTAGAGGCAGCAGAATGAGAGCAAACAACCACCACCAGCAAAGCAACCATCCACAATTGGAGACACCAGTGGGACCACGTTTCAAAAAGTTGAGAAATTTAGTTCGGCCACGAATAAAGCCACACCTAGCGAGAAGAAGTCGGCTACAGTGCCCGCCATGAAACGTTTCATATGCCACAGATTTGGGCACATAGCCTCTAGTTGCCCGACAAGCAGAGTTGTAGTTTTCACCGAGCTGGGTGTCATGGAAGAGGTTAGCGAGGAGCAAGAAATTGAGGAACAAGATGAGGAGTGTCAACTTCAACCAAACGAGGGAGAAGTACTTGTGATTCGACGAATTCTACAAGCCGAGGACACGAGGGATTTACAGTGACTTCACCACAATATTTTTCACACTTGTTGCATAGTAAACAAAAAAAAATATGCAATCTTATCATCCATTGGGGTAGCAACAAGAAGGTGGCATTGACTTAGATGATAGAGAAACTAGGACTCACGACTTAGTAAAATAGACGATAGATGTATGTACAAATATACAATAAAATGATAATAGACTGATGAATTATCTTTAGAGATTATGATTGTATCGCATATAGATATAATATTATAGAAAATGTGATGTTCATAGCCTGTATTTTAAATGATCATTAAAGTCACTATACGGGCAACTATTTTAGAACATAGATATTTTTCATTTATGCAAGGTAATAATATTCTAACTTGCTAAATTGAAGGCACCTATGCACACCACACCAAGGTTCCTAATAGAGTGGAAATGTTAAGGGATGGGTTAGGATAATAGTAGAAAAGGTAACAAATAAGTGATGCATGATCGCAGCTGAAATCTAACCAACACGCAGCTGGACAACGGTCCAATTGCTGAGAAACAACAGCTTTCTGCTCACAAACAACAGAAGGCAGTAGGTTAGAAGATGGAGGAAGCCGTCAGAGGGTCTGAAAGAGATCACCACTTTGATCTAATCAGATTACAGGCAAATAACTTGAAAAAAATTAATTATATAATACTCAAATAGAGAAAAACAGTGGTAGAAGTTTCCAAATAACATCACCTAAAGCAAAAATCTCGTTCTTCCAATTAAAATTTTGGCTTAACAGTAAATGGTGGTTTAGGTTTAGGGTTAGGTAGAGAATTTTGGGATAAGTTCTAGTGGAGGTGTTAGATTAGGTTATATAGATCTTTGGTTTGAGATCAAGGAAGACAAATCCTTAAGAATTTAAGGTTTGCTGCACTCCGAAATCAAATAACGCCATTCTAGGGTCTCTAGAACATGTTTAAGAGATGAATCTAGAAAGGTGATGATTGTAGAATAGATAGGGAATGAAAATAAACGGGGATAGGAACATTCACTAGCTGTCTGAATTGAAAACAGCGANTTAGAAGATGGAGGAAGCCGTCAGAGGGTCTGAAAGAGATCACCACTTTGATCTAATCAGATTACAGGCAAACCAAAAATTAATTAAATAATACTCAAATAGAGAAAAACAGTGGTAGAAGTTTCCAAATAACACACCTAAAGCAAAAATCTCGTTCTTCCAATTAAAATTTTGGCTGAACAGTAAATGGTGGTTTAGGTTTAGGGTTAGGTAGAGAATTTTGGGATAATTTCTAGTGGAGGTGTTAGATTAGGCTATATAAATTTTTGGTTTGAGATCAAGGAAGACAAATCCTTAAGAATTTAAGGTTTGCTGCACTCTGAAATCAAATAACGCCATTCTAGGATCTCTAGAACATGTTTAAGAGATGAATCTAGAAAGGTGATGATTGTAGAATAGCTAGGGAATGATAATAAACGGGGATAGGAACGTTCACTAGCTGTCTGAATTGAAAATAGCGGAAAGAACCACGAAATGGAGATCTAACAAATGTTCTCGAACAAGCTTCAGACATTGTTCTTGGTTTCCTATAAGGTGTTTAAGAGGTAGATCTAGTGAGGAAATGGTTGAATAGCAAGGGAATGAGAATAGGCAAGGCCGACAAGGTTTGGAAGGGAATATAAGGCGTTTGGTGGTTGACGAGCTAAAAACAGTGAAGAAAACCATGAAATGCTGGCTCTAACCNGGTAGATCTAGTGAGGAAATGGTTGAATAGCAAGGGAATGAGAATAGGCAAGGCCGACAAGGTTTGGAAGGGGATATAAGGCGTTTGGTGGCTGACGGGCTAAAAACAATGAAGAGAACCACGAAATACTGGCTCTAACAGAGCATGGTTGCCGAGGGAGATCCACCAAATATTCCTGAGCAAGCTACAAACACACTACTTGGGAAAGCAAGATGCGGCGGATATTTCTCGGCAAATGTACCCCATCAGATCCAGAGTTACGTGTTTCTCTTTGTTGTTTCTGCTGTTTTTGACATCGTTGATACCAAAGTTAACTCAAACCATAATAAAACAACAAATATTATTACTTGACGAAAATAAACGATAATAACTAACAGACTTTAAAAGAGAAATACAATTACACGATATAAGCAAACAACACAAAAGCGATTCCCAAGGGTGGTGGGGGTCGACCAAGTGGATCGGAATGACTGGTGTGGGTGGCGGTAGCAAGGGGATGCTACTAACAATAAGAGGGAGGTGCGAAAATGCAGAGGAGAGCAAGTATGGTTGCTGTCTTGAATTATGGCAGCGAAGAGTTGGGGTGGTTAGTAATGGAACAACAAGGTGTTCCACGATTGTCCTTGGCAGTAGTGTCATGGTGGGTGAGATCGAACAACGGGTAAGAGGTGCAGTTTGGGCGGCAAAAATGCTAAAAGGAAGGGGGAGGCGACAGGTAGACTGAAGACAACAGAAAACAACTATCTGAGTGCTATTGTGGGCAGCTGTAGCAAGAAACGACAGCAGGTTGCAATGCGAAAGAATGAGGAAGGGAATAAAAGCAAGATAATCACCACCTCAAGAGAGGAATGCAGCCGGACTAACATCCAATCCCTCAGATACCACTCTCCAAGGGGAAAACGAACGCCGACAGCTGTCTTGACAGAATTTGAAATCTAGAAAGGAAAAACCGACACTAACCAAAGCAAACAACACCTATATATAATGAGGAATAGTAGAAAGAACAAACAGAGAATAAAACTAGAAAGGTGATGAAAAAGGAATGAGGTAGACAAGGAAGGTGCTAGAAAAGCAAGAGCTAGACAACGCAAAGAATCAAATAGGAAAAAGGGACAACAATAGAAGGCATCTGCGGTACCGTAGCAGCTACAATCCCGCGTCCCGGTAAGCTCCCGCTTCAATCTCCCGGGATTGGGGGAGCTTCGACTTCATTTCTAGAAGTTTTTAGGTCATTGTAGTACGAAGTTAAGTCCACGACATTAAATGTAGCAGAAATATTAGTCTCACGGCAGGTTAATCTTGTAGGCGTTGTCATTTCACAACACACCTTCAAAGAATAAATATACATTTTTTTGGCACACCCTGAGTTGGAGTTGGAGGTGCGTATAGATATAAATTTTCACAATGTAACTCTCAAGCTCTTAAGTTTGAAACCTGCTTCTTCCACTTCTCGTATTCAGTAAGATGTAACTGACAAAAAAGAATGTGAGGCAAAATCAGCTCTGGGATAAAATCTGAAGCAGGCTGTGTCACTCACTCGTAACCACTTAGGAGAGACCTCTTTTTCTTCACTAATAAGACCTGGATCCAATTGAAGAATTTCCTTCCCACTTAAGCTCCTAAGATAAATTTTAAAAATGCAGTTCATCCTTCTTGTCTAGACATCTAATCATGAGTACCATGATGTACTGAATCTGAATCCTAAATAACTCCATGTAATCTTCCCAACATAGCATATAAAGGGCCCATTTCTAACGTGTTGGACCTCCCCCAGTAGAGACAACTCAACAATGAGTTCATAGATCTAATGATCTGAAATTCTCTTATCTAAGGTTGTCATGCCTCTGGTGTCAGTTCCTCAAACTCAAGATTTCTTTGGGCAGTCATCGTAAAGTCGATTAGAGTTTCTCACACGGATCCAGCTAGAATTATGTGCAACTTCTGACAGATTTAGGGATGTGGATTAGTTCCACTTGTTCTTCATTCTGAATAAGTTTTTTCCTTCGATGGAGTCATCTTGAATGTTCTCTTAGGCGTAATTTGGTTGTAAGACCCTAAAGTTGAATTCTACCTGCAAGAAATGGTGGCCGCTTAGTGATATGTTCTGTCCACTTTTGAAGCTAGTGTCTAAACCCTTTGTTTATATTAAACTCGTAAGAACTTGAATCTCCAGCTTCATCATCAGATTCTCCTGTTATCCACATACCGGCTCTTCCCTCAACCTCCTTTGATACTAGATTCTGAAATGTTTTGGCTTTTATTCTTCATCACTGAAATCCTCAATATAGAAGGGGTTGAAATTCACGTCTCTGTCGCCACTTCAACTTTCCCGATCCCAGTCGAAGATAATCTCCCCTTGTTTCATCCTCAATGTCCACAAACCTCCCCTAAAATCAGCAGATCTCTCCTTGTAGCCCTTGTTAGGTAGGCTCGAGCATGCATCTCCTTGGTGGCATGGTTAGGTTTTAGAGCTGCGAGACGAAAGAGAGTGTAGGGGACTAATCGATGGTGTTGAAAAATTAATTTGGGCTTGTTGATTTTGAAAATCAGCAAAGAAAAATTAGGGTTAGGTCGACATGTGTCTAAGATTTGGGAACGAAAAAGAATTTTTGGTGGGGGGTTAAGGCGGATGCTAGGAAACCCTAGGATAGAAGTAAGGTTAAGTTAGCTATGATATCAAATGATACCAGAGTTAACTCAAATCATAATGGAACAACAATTATTAATTTAAGCAAATAAACGGTTGCAACCAACAAACTTGAAAGGAGAAATATAATAACACAACACAAACAAACACCACTAATGCTATGAAAATGCAGGGGACAGTAAGTATGGTTGCTATCCTGGATGATGGCAGCCAGAAGTTAGGGTGTATAGCGGTGAAACAACAGGAAGTGTTTCTTGGCTATCTTGGGCTGCAAAGGCACGGTGAGTGGGCCNTTTCCCCATCTTTAAAACCAATCAGCTTTACTGGACCCCTGAATCCTGCTCCATCCTTTTCTATGAAAGCACCATAATTCTAGAATTAAGAGTAAAGAAAAAATTAACTCAAATTTATATCGTCCCAACGATAAGTTCTCATATGTGAAATTTCGATAGAATATCTGTGTTTGATAGAAAGAGAGCATAAATACATGTCCAAATTATTCACTAACACAGTTATCATAACAGGTTTGAGCCTTTCCAAGTAAATTAGTCCAGCACAATCTCACCATAAACATTAAGATCGCAAAAAATAAACTCAAGGATGTCCCTCTTTAACACAAGATGAATTTTGCAGAGTATCAGTAGACAGTGACGAGCTTGAGTTAATCCCGAACCAGATGGCCCAGCTAGTTATGAATTAATAAGTCAAATTAGAAATTAAACATACAAGTCTGCCAAGATAGCAGCTTTGTTTTCGTCATAATATCACAACCTAGCCCGAGGCTTAAAGTTAACCAATACGGGTGCAAACAGGGATGGTAGAAATTAAATTTTCAATATTCATTTTTTATAACTAAAGTTTAATGAATGAAAGAGCCACTTAAAAAAGTATATCAAAGCAATACAGTTAAATTTACTAAAGCTTTTGTTTTCTGCACCTGCCAAAAATATTCTCTTCTATCATTCATCGTTTAATTCAACAGTTAAACAAGAAATGTTACTTTAAAACAATAGCGACCTAACTAGCCAGTGAACTGATACTCCTAAGCTATAGTAACACAATGAAGAAAATAACATATAGGACCGCTCAAATTTATGTAAATTAATCTATGAGCATTTGAAAGTTTGTAGTATATTGTTTACATATAAATATTTTTTGAATCTATATACAATCGTCACAGAAGCACTGTCTAAATTTGTATAAATGAAGATACATCAATATTAATACATTTTTATTTATGTACGAGTATCTTAGTATCAAATCACTTGTACTATAAAGAAGTAACTTTATAATAGTCAAACATGCACGTACAATCAGTCTATATAGTTCTTATGATTATTCCATTCAACTCAATATATTATGCATACTTTTAAATAATGCATAATAGTAGTATTTCTAAAATATATATTCATCGTAACAATATAACCAACATCTAAAAAAGCATTTAAATCATAGTAGAACAATGCCTAAACTTATATCAATGAAAGTATATCGATATTAATATCCATTTTCATTTATATGCACAGGTACCTTAGTATTCCCCTATTAGTATCCTAAAGAGGTGACTTTATCATAGTCAAACATGCACATACAATCAGATCATGTCTTTCATATTATTTATATGATTATTTCATTCAATTCACTATATTATGTATACTTTTTAATAATGCATAATAGTAATATTTCTAAAATATATATTCATCACAATGATATGACCAATATTTAAAAGAACATTTAAATTACAATAGAACAGTCCAATTAGANCTATGAGCATTTGAAAGTTTGTAGTATATAATATGATAATTCAAAGTAATACTAAATATGTATTATGTCTTACTATATTGTTTACATATAAATATTTTTTGAATCTATACTCAATCGTCAGAGAAGCAGTGTTTAAATTTCTATAAATGAAGATACATCAATATTAATATTCATTTTTATTTATGTACGAGTATATTAGTATCAAATCACTTGTACCATAAAGAAGTAACTTTATAATAGTCAAACACGCCCGTACAATAAGTCTATATAGTTCTTATGATTATTCCATTCAACTCAATATATTATGCATACTTTTAAATAATGCATAATAGTAGTATTTCTAAAATATATATTCATCGTAACAATATAACCAACATCTAAAAAAGCATTTAAATCATAGTAGAACAATGTCTAAACTTATATCAATGAAAGTACATCGATATTAATATCCATTTTCATTTATATGCACAGGTACCTTAGTATTGCCCTATTAGTATCTTAAATAGGTGACTTTATCATAGTCAAACATGCACATACAATCAGATTATGTCTTTCATATTATTTATATGATTATTTCATTCAATTCACTCAATTATGTATACTTTTTAATAATGCATAATAGTAATATTTCTAAAATATATATTTATCACAATGATATGACCAACATCTAAAAGAACATTTAAATCACAATAGAACAGTCCAATTAGGTTTCAGTAACAATCAATGAATTCAATTTAGAATAAACAAAAACTATAATTTTAAAGTAAGAGTACTCACCTTAATCATTAATGAAATCCATGCCGATTATACTATTTTTATTAATTTATAATCTTACAATTAGAAAGCAAGCTGCCTTTACTTGATATTTAATGTATTATATAACTCATTAAATTATTTTAAATCATATAATCTATTTCTTAAAATCATCTTATTAATAGTTACTATTAATTTTATACTATCATTCTTATTAATGTTAGAATTCTATGCTTTAATTTTTTTAACAATTTTCTAAAAAATTATGAAAATTACCCTTAATTAATATTAATTATTCGGTCGTTAACATTTAATTTTTTTTTTCAATAAATTTAACTTCAAGGTATTTCATTATTATTATACATTAACCTAAAAAATTTTTTCCAACCTCACAGTTGAAGCCTTTTGGCTACTAAACACCTTAAACTCGCATGAAAACATGTACATGACTTAAAAGTCTATTTCAACTCTCGAGCGAGCTTAAAAGTTTATTCCATGCCCTTGTGAGATCATTAGCTGGTCTCGCACTCTATTGCTCAAGATCGAAAGATGCTTGNACTATTAATTTTATACTATCATTCTTATTAATGTTAGAATTCTATGCTTTAATTTTTTTAACAATTTTCTAAGAAATTATGAAAATTACCCTTAATTAATATTAATTATTCGGTCATTAACATTTAATTTTTAAGAATTCATCTTCGTTCGATTACACGCACCAGGAACCGTTTGTCACGTTCCTACTTTCCACATTGAGCCAATTTCAAGTCCGCAATGAGCTACTCCTATGCGAAAACGTCGATTTCTTGCTCGACGAAGCCCTTCATCTCCATCGACACAATAGCATGGTGGATCGACTGATCGACAAAACCCTCAAATCTTCTTTGTCATCTACAACTGTCTCTCCTTCTTTCACCAAAAGAAGTTACTTAGGACTTTGCAAGCGCATTTGAGGCTCTCGGGTACCAGCACATTCTTGGTTAGAGTCCACGCTACTTCTTGACCAGGATGCATTCCCTGTGCAGGGCATCGAGGTGATAGCTACCAAAGTGTTTCTTGAACTATTTGATGCCATAAGGTAGGAATGGGACCATATGAACCTGTCGGCACTAAAAAGTTCGTGGGGAGTGTTTGCCCGTAAGAAGCTGTCGGTCGCCTGAATTGAAATTTCGTCGCCCGCTTCGGAAGGACGTTTAATTTACATATATATATATATATATATATATTTAAGTTTTA
Source organism: Phalaenopsis hybrid cultivar (assembly GCA_002079205.1). Taxonomy (NCBI): domain Eukaryota; kingdom Viridiplantae; phylum Streptophyta; class Magnoliopsida; order Asparagales; family Orchidaceae; genus Phalaenopsis; species Phalaenopsis hybrid cultivar. The sequence goes on along the minus strand of JXCR01123203.1, from coordinate 157,133 downwards.
AAAAAAATATGAAATCAAACTCACCCCATACTTTTCACAGTTTAAATGAAAGAGCGTTCTACCTCAAATCTTGTATCTATCCCGAGGGATAAACACAAGTCTTGAGGATAAGGCTCGATCAAATAAACTAAAAAATATATGACATTCGTTTGGTTTGCGACAACCATTTATTTGCCGACAAGTTCCCCTATTTAATACAAAGAATTAAATAGGGTTTATTTTAGACTGGGTTTGGAAAAAATTCATATAAGTGCAAGCCCTATAGTTAATTACATCTTAAATGACCGAAGTCACTTAAGAAAACTCTCGATAAAAATCAGGAAATACTATCTTCAAAGAGGTCAAAAAGACAGGACTTTTCAACGAAATCCGACCAAAGAGTGTCAAATGGGAAAATCTCAAATTCAGAACGTTCTCGAGGAATCCAAATGAGGAAGAACTAAGGGAGGTCATAGATCCGAAGGCGAACCTCGGTGACTTCCCAGTCTATCCTATGGTTTGACTTCAGTTTCAAGAAGAAATTATTCAAGTGTTTCATCCTGCCAATTTTATTTAATTAGGACTTATATTTGTGTGACACGGTCACACAAGTCGCCTATAAAATATGAGGGTTTACGTCGTATTGGACGACAATCTTGGAACCTAGAAAGAGTTAGGACTTAAATCGCATAGTCTGTCTATGCAAAGGCCTAAAAAAGTGATGATTTATGTCACGCTAAGCAGACTACCTAGAAATCCTATGGTTTGTTGTTTAATTCTAAGAAAATGTTTTGTTAATGTAGACATATTTTGCTGTTGAAGATGGTCGTGCTGCCCACAACGCTAGCTTCAAGTTTTTCGTCGTAGCATCTAATTTTGTATTCAAGTTGTTTAAGGTTGAAATAATGCAAAAGGTGAGGTCGGAGTCGCGCCCTGGAAGAATCGCGAATGAGAGGGGGCCTTGCGTGCATGAGGTTAGGTTTAGGGATTTAGGGATTAGAAATAAAGATTTTTTTTTTTATTTATAAAAAAATATCAAATTTCGTGCAATTTATTCGTGTGCGGCGCCCTAGCAAAATGAGTGTACTTCCTAGCTCACCGGCGCAGTCTATTTTGTCATCTGGGGTCGTTCGGGCAACCTCGTCGACGATTGAGTTAAAAAACGCGTCAAATTCAGTTGTTGTCAAAATTTCGGTTCGCGGTCGATCATTTCAAAAATTCATTTAAGTTTTCGACGAATAACGGTGCAAACGATGTGAATTATGGAAAACAAATATTTTGATTGTTCGAATTGCGGAGTTCGTGCGCGCGAAAATGCAAATTGTGCAAGAGGCAACCCTAGGACTTACTATTCCTATAGAAACTCATTTTGAGTTCTCTCATGTTAGTTTCAACCTCCTACGTGCTAGAGGTCAAGAACCGCATGCGGAACTTCAAAAGAGTATAGAAGCAGTTTAGATTTCTAAAATGAGGTGGGTTCCATTTCTAAGGGTCTAAGATAGTCAAAGGAAGAATCCTAAGGCTAGACCCTAAATCCTAAGAGGAAACTAAACCTCACTAAAAATGAGGTCAACAGTAAATGCAATGGTCAAGTTCTCCAATGTTAACACACACTCTCAGGGATGGTCGAGCAAGAACAAACAGGTCCAGTAACTGAAAAAGCAATAGGAGCAAAGCCTAGATGAATAATAGACAAACAATAATGCCCCAAACCGTCAGTTTTTGTGTTGAAAGTTTGGAATTTGCAAGAAAAAGGACAAGCAGAATCATTAAGATAGTGTTATAGTAGCAATGAAGAAGCATGGGATAATCCTAATAGCATCTAACAAAGGTCCCTCAATAAATAATTTTGAAAGAATGATTTCTTTTCCATTCAAGAGTTGGGCTTCTATAGAGCCATACAAAACCTTTTACAAATAACCCCTAGACTTCTTCTATAATTATTATTTACAATTAGACCCCTCCAAAAAAGATACAAACCTCAACATTCCCCCTCAAGATGGGCAAAAGATATCCACTAGGCCCATCTTATTACATAATCTAGACAGATCTAATGAACCAAGTCTTTTAGTGAGACAGTTAGCCACTTGCTCTCCAATGGCTACATGACTTAGCTCTAGTAGCTCGTTATTCAGCTTTTCCTTGATGAAGAATCTATCAATCTCCACATGTTTGGTTCTATCATGTCACACTGCGTTGTTGGCAATGATGATTGCTAACTTGTTGTCACACCACAACTTCAATTGAGAACCTTGATTCACCTTGAGCCAATAAGGCTCTCAGTCACATCATCTCGGCAACTCCTAAGGCCATGGCCCTGTACTCTGTCTCTACTGTTGACCTCACTGCTACAGATTATTTATTGTTCTTCCAAGAGACCAAATTGCCCCTACGAACATGCAGAATATTTTGAGGTGAATTTTTGTCATCTACACAACTCACCCAGTCAGCATCACAATAGCCTTCAATGTCTATATGCTCATTCTTCCTCAAGATCAACCATTTCCCTAGTACTTTTCAGGTACCTCAAAACTTGATACACTACGTTTATATGATCCTTCATTGGATCATGTATATAGCAGCTCACCACGCTCACTGCAAATGAGATGTTGAGACGCGTGTGATTTAAATAGATCAGACGACTACTAATCTTTGATATCTCTCACGATCAACTGGCTCTCCTAGCTCTACACACAACTTGACCTTCTTATCAATTGGAGAGACTGCAGGCTTGTAACATAGCATGTATTTTCTGTGAGGAGATCTACTACATACTTTCTTTGAGATAAGGCTATCACCTCAGGTACACAAACGACTTCAATCCCAAGGACGTATCTGAGCTGCCTCTTTCACCTCAATTTTTTTGCCCAATGTAGCATTTAATTGAGCAATCTTTGTCTCATCATCACCAGTGATGATCATGTCATCAACATACACAATAAACATAGTGATGTGACCACCATTTTGACAAAAGAACATTGTATGGTCGACATTGATCTGTCGATAACCCATGCCTACAATAGCTTTTCTACACTTATCAAACCAGGCTAGAGGAAATTGTTTCAAGACATAAAGTAACTTCCTGAGCCTGCACACCTTGCCCACTGACTGACTTGTGTTGAATCTGGTGGTATGTCCATAGACACCTCCTTCAATAACTCATCATGAAGAAAAATATTCTTCACATCAAGTTAGTGTAATCTCCACCCACCATTCACAGCTAGAGAGATCAGTGTTCTCACAATGCTCATCTTCGCTACAGGTGCAAAAGTCTTGTCATACTCAATGTCATATGTTTGATTGTACCCTTTCGCCACCAATTGTGGCTTATAACGCTCCACTATCCTTTCTGGATTTTGTTTTACTGTGAAAATTCACTTGTATCCAACTGCTCTTTTCCCCGCTGGTAATGGTACTATCTCCCACGTCCTATTTTTATCGAGAGCACCAAGTTTCTCCAGCATGACAGTCTTCTATTTTTTATTTTCCTTAGCTACCTGCCAACACTTGGTTATAGATAAAGTGTCTAAAGATGAAATGAATGTTTCGTGTACAGATGATATGTTAAATTATGAGACAAACTAAGCAATATCATGTGAGAAGCCAAAACAATCATGAGAATAACAATCAGGAGAACAACCCACATTGCTAGGAGTGGTCCTCCTTAAAGCCATGGGAGTGGGAGATGGGAGAGGAATCATATCACATGTATAATCAGATTATGAAGCGGAAGATGTAGGTGTCTCAGGAGTCAGAAAGATGTAGGTGTCTCAAGAGTCGAGGTAGACCGGGACAAGCGACTTGATGGCATTAGTGGCACGACAGACGCTATTCCCGAACTTGATGGCACAAGTGGCATAGCAAGCATTGTTTCCTCGTTATGCCTCTTTCCCGTACTGTGTCAGCTTCCTTTAAGCTTGAATCCCTCAACCTTCAGGTTCATTTTCCTTATTTTTCGACTTTTCCTCAGTTGATCCTTCCCACACAACAGTACAAGGCATCATTCCCACATGCACCAATCTTTGAACATCACTACTCTCCCCCTCATGACTCATACCTTCAATATCATAAGAGTCACTAAAAGGTGAGGTCACCTCTAGGGGGTAGTAACGTCCGTCATGTTGATCAATTGAGCCGATGTCAAAACTGCTTGCCCCCACAAGTGCTTTACGACATTCATCGATCACGCTTTGAGCTACCTCTAGAAGGCGTCTAGTCTTTCTCTCTGCTACTCTGTTTTGTACCAGTATGTATGAGTGTATGGTTTGATACTATATCCTTTGGGCTTACAAATATTCCCCAAATGCCTTGATGGTTTAATCTATCCCATTATCAGACCTCAATACATTCATTAATGCACTGTATTGAGTTTGAGTCGACATGTGATAGTCTTTGAAGCATGCAAGCACATTACTTTTATTTCTCATCAGACATAACCAAATAACACGAGAAAAACAATCAATGAAAGTCACAAAATATCTGCAACCATTCATAAAAGTTGTAGAACAAGGTCCCCACACCCGAGTGCATCAAATCAAAAGAGCATAAGAACTCATTTTTCCAGAACTAGCAAAAGAGCTCCCGGTATACTTACCAAACTCATAGTCATCACACAAGTATTTGTTTATTTATCTTCTCATCATTGATGAATACAAACGACTTGATAGAGCAAACGAAGAATGTCTCATGCATTTGTGATATAGCAATTAAACATTCTCCACGCTCCTCTTAGATCCTCCTGTCCCAACATTCTCAACCATGAATGCCAATGCTATGTCCATCTCCTCTCTATCCAAGTACCAGAGTCCATAATGCCATGTGTCAGTCCAAAGTCTCCGGTTAGACCATTTCTCTTGAAAGATTACACTTGGAATATTAAATGAAACAACACATTTTAATTGGAGTATAATGACACTAATGAATAAAAGATTCACGGAAAAAAAGGAAGCATGCAGAACATTAGACAAAGTCATAGAATTTGTACACCTCGCTATGCCCTTACCAACTGCAGGTTGTGTCGTAAGCGGTATGAATGCTCTCTGGAACTGTTAGGTGAGTATATGAAGAGTCTCACTAGTGGCACCTNCCGCATCTTGTAGTTTTTTCTTCCTACTTCGCTTGGCCACGCAATTACAACGCCCTAGGTCTCACACCCAATCAGTGCTTGTGTGTTCTCCTTGCTAAGAAGCTCCCTTTTGCCATTGAAGCCCTGCCTAGCCCTCTGTATTCATCTTCGTTCGATTACACGCACGAGGAATCGTTTGTCATATTCCTACTTTCCACATCGAGCCAATTTCAAGTCCGCAATGAGCTACTCCTATGCGGAAACGTCGATTTCTTGCTCGATGAAGCCCTTCATCTCCATCGACACAATAGCATGGTGCATCGACTGATCGACAAAACCCTGAAATCTTCTTTGTCATCTACAACTGTCTCTCCTTCGTTCACTAAAAGAAGTTACTTAGGACTTTGCAAGCGCATTCGAGGCCCTCGGGTACCAGCATATTCTTGGTCAGAGTCGACGCTACTTCTTGACCAGGATGCATTTCCTGTGCAGGGCGTAGAGGCGACAGCTACCGAAGTGTTTCTTGAACTATTTGATGCGATAAGGTAGGAAAGGGACCATATGAACCTTAATGAGAGATTTGCCGCCTAACTGAGAGGGCCCGGTCTTAGGTAACTTAGTAATATTTTTTTGTCATTTTCTTGAGTTTAGGTAAGCTTTAGATTTCATATTTCAGTCAGAACAACCGCCAACATCCAGGTTTTCCCCATTGGGGTTGAATCCGTAGGCGAGAAGGTGCTATGATTATAACTCATTCTAAGGTGGTGTTTATCTATCATTTCTAACATCTTCAACCTTTATCAAATCCTCCCCACCTATTATCTCCCTCCGCCAACCCTCCCATCTGCTGCCTCCTTGCCGCCAGCCTTCCAACATACTATTCCATTTACTGCCAACCCTTCATACCTACTATCTTTTGCCCCAAACCCTCCAACATGCTATTTCTTGGCCACCAGCAACCCCTCTACCTGTTTTCCTTGTCATCAAGCCTTCCAATCTGCTATTCTTTCTCGTCAACAACCCAACCCACAGCCCCCCTACTGCAGCCTTCCACTACCTTTGACTCCAAACCTAGTTGGGGGTCTACATTGTGTGTTTGTCATTATATTCCCTTTTCATTGTGATAATGTAACTGCTTATTTGCTTCGAGTAACAATATTTATTTTTCCTATTATGGTTTTAGTTAACTATAGTATTATTTGGCATTAGAGCTAGCCTACTCTAGTCCATTCCTAGGGTTTCTAGCATTCATCATACTTAAACCTGTCTCAAACCCAAGAACTTCTTTTCCCACCACCTCCTTCCAACTACCCATCCCTAAACCCTAACCATGTTGCCGAGGAACCAGAACAAAATACTACCATAGGCGACAGCCTACACACCTCTTTCCAACTTTCATGGGATCGCGATGATTTCCTCAAGTAGAGGCATGAGGTTGAATGGATCTTCAAAAACAAGGATTTGCCTTATGACAAAGGTATGAAACTAACCACCATCAAGATGACGAAGAATGCTTCCTTGTAGTGGGAGAACCTGAAACGGAAGAGACAGAGGGAGAGACGGGACAATATCTCTTTTTGGGAAAAGATGAAAGCGATGCGTCGACAGTACCTACCACCGCACTATCGCCAGGATATGTTCATGAAGCTTCACCACATGTACCAAAAGGAGTTATCAATGGAGTGCACGACAAAATTCATGCAGCTCAAATTGAAATGTGAGCTGAAAGGGACAGAGGAACATTCCATGGCCCAGTATTCGGGAAGCATGAAGCTTGCCAATAGTAATGTGGTCCAACTGCAAACCTACTAAATATTAAGGCACGTGCAGGCCTTTAGTATTAAAAGTGAAAAGAAAGCAAAATCAACAGAAGTACCCACCTCAATTTAAACAACTCCCTATAGTTGGAGACACTAATAAGAGCATGTATGAAAAGACAACAGAAGCAGCGGAGTTACTAGCCTCATTCTTCTCAGAGGGGCTTATTTGTAATTTTTTCCCAAATTTATAGATATACCCTTTGCGTTAATAAACTCCACAAATGCAATAATTAAGATCATAAACTTCAACCAACAAATTCAAACCACCTAACAAAACAATTTATAACATAATAAAGAGCCACCAACTTGAGATAAAAAAGATAATTTTCAAATATACCCGTCTAAACCAAAACCCTCAAACTTCTCCCAAGAAAATTCCAAATTAAACCAAGATGCTCTGCTTTATGTAAGCTGAGGTCAATATGGGTGGAAAAAAATCTGTGCTGGCGATCAGTTTTAGAAATATCGACGATCTCGAATTGCTCGTTGGATATTTCCAGCAATATAGCCGAAGTCTGAGGTTCGTGTAAGCTGACGTCATAAATGAGTACTTAAAGAAACGACACCAATGAGAGTATAAGCTTACCTCCAGGGCACGAGGAAGTCTACAAGTAGCACTAAGAACACAATACGGAGAAATGAAGGCACCTCCAAAACCTATCGAGGAGCGCACATGGCCGGAAATCCGAAGGAATTCGTCGCGTCGGAGACCTCAAGCCAGAGAAACGAAAGGCCCCGACAATAGAAGCCCCGAGCGATAACCTTTAGAGAGACAGAGTCCTTTCGCCGAGCCTCCTAGAAGAGGTCTAGGACGGGAGAGCTATGCAATGCCACATCCATGCAAAGAAGGGGAAGCCACCCCCCCTCACATTCATCGATGATGATCTGCCTCTCCGAGGAAACCCCCACAACGACGCTATTGTCATGACAGGGAAAAGAAATCAACTTCCAAGATGGAAGTATCCTTATCAACATTGGCAGTTCAGTGAACATCCTGTTCAATTCAATGTTTGACAAGCTTAACCTCCAGCCCGATCGACTAGTAGCGCTGGCCAGCTCGTTGTACAAATTTTTAGGAGAGCGGAAGGAGGTCTTGGGCGCGATTACCTGGAGAGAGGGCGAGAAGCAATTTACAAGGACAGGGGACTTCTTGATAGTGAACTCGTCACCATCCTACAACACCATTTTTGGCCGACCACTATTGAACCGCTTCAAAGTCATAGTGTCTACTTACCACGCCGCGCTCAAGTTCCCAGGACATGGGGGGATGATCACCGTTCGAGGAGATCTAGAGAAGTGCAGAGTCTGCTACCTCCGGGCGGTTGGGAGTATGGAGCAGGAGCCACTCAACCTGCAAACCTGTAGGGAAGGGGGTCTTGAGACCAGTAAGAAAACTCTAGAGATTCTTATTGCCGACAACAAACAAGTTGAGTAAATCTTTCCTGATAAGTGAAAACATTTATGCAGGGCATAAGGAGCTGCTAGTTTAAGCATGGTCCGCCGCAGAGATACAGAAAATACAAATTGACGTCACAAGTCATAGACTGAATGTGAGTGGCACCGTTCAACCGATCAAGCAAAAGATTAAGAACTCGGAGACTGCAATGGCCGAGCCCATCAAGGAGGAGCAGAGTTAAATGAGCCAGAATACCCCCGGGAAGTGTGGTGCCCGACTTGGGTCTCGAACGTCATCATGGCCCAAATGGTCAATTAGAAGTGGCAGATGTGCGTAGACATCACGAACCTGAATGCCGCCTACACGAAGGATTGTTATTCCCTACCGAGGATCAACTCCCTAGTAGATGCGACAGTGGGTCATTCCGTGATGAGCTTCCTAGACTTATTCTCAGGATACCATCAAATACAAGATGCACCTGGCCGATGTTGAGAAGGCCTCCTTCATCACTGGTGAAGTTGTTTTTCGTTATAATGTAATGCCCTTCGGACTTGAGAAGGCTTGAGCAACACACAAACTCTTGATGGATGTAAGTCTCAAATAAGAAAGAAAAAATATTGAACTCTATATGGATGATGTTCTTATGAAAAGTCGGTCGGTTGATCGACATATAAAAAACTTAAAAGAAACATTCCAAACTCTAAGAAAATTTAATGTTAAGTTGAACCCTCTGAAGTGTACGTTTGGAGCCTCAACTGGCATGTTCCAGGGTTATCTCCTGACTTCCGAAGATCTAAAAGAAAACCCATATAAAATTCAAGCGCTAATTAACATGCCAGCTCCCAGAAATACTCGATAGGTCTAGAAGCTAACCAGCTTGATCACATCTCTCAGTCGATTCATCTCGAGGTTGGATGATAAATGTGCAACATTCGTTAAAACACTCAGAAAAGTAGAAAGCTTCGAATGGATAGCTGGGTGTCAGTAGGCATTTCAAAACGGAACCAAAATCGGAAGGACTCTCTAACGTCACCACCACTCCAAAGCCCGAAGCCAAACGAAGAACTCTCATTGTACTTGGGGATGGGAACTGAAGCAATCGGCTTGGTGTTGGTTAGAGAGGAGTCGAGATAGCAATTCTCCATTTACTACACAAGTCATGTTCTCCGAGGAGCGGAAGTTAAGTATCTGATTATGAAGAAACTAACATTTGCTTTGATTGTGCCGAACAACAGGTTGTGACCCTATTTTCAAATATATCCCATCTGGGTGAGATCACCCACTAAAGTCAGTGCATACAAGGTTGGAACATTCTGGCCAACTACTCAAATGAGCGATAGACTTAAGTAAATTTGACATCACGTAAGTCCCCTGGATGGCTATCCAGGCACAAGCAGTCGCGAACTTCCTGACAAATTTCTCAAAATAGAAGCATTCAAGTAAAGGTCTAACCAACCAGCTAAAGTGGCTCCAATATGTAGTTAGTGCTTCGAACCAAACCAGAGTAGGAAGGCTTTCTTTGAGCAGCCTCGTAGGGGAACACTTGTATCACTCCAGGGCTATAGAATTCGAGGTAACAAACAATCAAACAAAGTATGAAGTATTGATCGTCGGACTATGTCAATCCTATGAAATGGGTGCTCGGTTTCTAGTTGTGAAATTAGACTCCCAATTGGTGGTAAATCAAATAAATGGAGAATACAAGAGGAGATGAAGCGATGATCAAGTACCTCAATAAGACCAAGGTAGAGATCTATAAGTTCACCTAGTTCAAAATTAAGCATGTTGGCAGAGAAGAAAACCAGGTGGCCGACCTATCGAGACGCGTTTGCCTGAAGAACGGATCGCCACAAAGACTCAGCCGACTGGTGATCGAGGAGTCAGAGGCGTTGTGGTAGAAACTGATGAGAACAAAAGCTGGACACCTATGTTAGATACCTGGAGACTAGGGAAATTGCAGAAGAAATCATGAGTCTAAGGAGATTTAAATTTAAAGTTGCTCAACACTTGCTGACAGAAGGAACGCTCTTCTGGAAATCAATAGCGTACCATACCCGCGATGCATAACAGAGAGCGAAGCGGAAGACATTCTTCCGAGAATTCATTACGGGGAGTGCATGAGTCACCCGGGAGGAAAGACATTAGCACATCGAGTCCAGCAACAAGGGTATGTCTAGTCGACATTGCTGAAAGATATTGAATTATTCTCCAGTAGGTTTAAACAATGCTAGAAGAACGCTCCAACGCAACACCAACCAACCCAAAAGCTTTAACCAATCTCCAGCCCGTGGTCTTTCGCCATTTGAGGATTAGCAACCATGGGCATTTCCTCCCTTCAAAGAGCAACGACGTTTCCTCCTGGAAGCAATGGACTATTTTTTAAAGTTTATCGAAGCCAAAGCGCTTGCTCAGATCTCTGCGGATGTCGTCATAACTTCATCTGGACAGACTGATCTCTCACTACATCCTGCAGTTGATTATCATCATGAATAACAAGAGGTAGTTCGCGGACAATAAAGTTCAAAATTTTTGCCAAAGTCAGGGGATAAGTCTCAAATTTGCCAGGGTCCATCCCACCCGGACTAACGGCTAAGCCGAGGCAACCAAAAAAATTATTCTCAATTTGTTGAGGGAGAAAGTTGAAGGAGCTAATGGGAGCTGGGCAGATATAATCTCATCCATTTTATGGGCCTTACGAACAACCTTGTCCACCGCAATCGATCATATGCCATTCATGCTCTCAAAAGGAATACAAACTATGTTGCAAGTAGAATGCAACCACCACATCCAAAGGGTCCTCAAGGCTACAACGTTTAGCAAGAAAGATCTACCTGAATGGCTAGAAGCAAACAACGAGGAAGCAAAGCTCGCGCTAGATCTTGAAAAGGAAGTTTGAGTGAAGTCAGCTCTGCAACAGGAGGAAGTCAATAGAAGAACCGCCCGGTGCTACAACCGACACGTTCGGGGAAAATTTTCACCCTTAAAGATCTAGTATTGAATAAAGTTAATCCCGCGGCACGACGAAAAGTGGTCAGAAAGCTAGAACAAACGTGGAGTAGTCCCTACATCATCAACCGCAACGTAGGACCCATAGCATATAAACTAGAAACCCACAAAGGGAATAAGGTCTCTCGAACTTGAAGCAAGGACGACCTCAAAAGTTCTTCCCATAAACCTATCGCCTCTCTATTTGTACCAATAATCTTAAATTGAAAAACATTTGTTCCGTTATTTTAGTTAAGAGTTCAAAATATTTTTATTGTTGCTCTCTCTCAAAAGATACATAGAATAAACAAATACTTCGCTAATCCAAAGTCTAAACTTTTAAGACTAAAAAAACACTCGAGGAATTGCGAAAGACAGAGGTAACTGAAACGTCTGTCTGACGCTTGAGGAACTAAAAATTCTCAAAATCGAAGAAAAGCCAGTTGTTGCGCCAAGATCTCCTGACTGAACATTGAACAAGGAAAGGCTAACTGCGGCGCCAAGATCGCCTGACCGAGCATCAAATCATAGGAGATCAGTCGCGGTGCCAAGATTGCACGACTGAGCAATAAATCAAAGAAAAGACAACTACGATGCCAAGATTGCTCGGTTGAGCATCAAATCAAAGGAAGGCTAGTCGGGTGCCAAGATCACTTGGCAGAGCATTAAACCAAAGAAAAGCCAGCAACAACGCTAAGATCGCCAGACTAAGCATCAAATCGAAGAAAGGCTAATTGCAGCTCCTAGATCACCCAACTGAGCATCAAATCGACGAAAGACCAGCCGCGACGTCAAGATCGCCTGACTAATGATCAAATCAAAGAAAAGCCAGCTTTGGCGCCAAGGTCGCCGAACTAAGCACAAAAATAAAGAACGACCAGCCACGAAGTCAAGATCACTCTGGTGAGCCCCAACTTAAAGACATTGTATCATGGCGCTAAGATTGCTCGACTGAGCACAAAATTGACGAACAGCCAACCGCAGCGCCTAGATTGCCCGGCTGAGCCAAAACCTGAAAGATAGCTAGCCGCAGCACCACGATTGCATGAATAAGTCCAAAAGTGATGGTAAACGACTGGAACACCAAGATTGTTTGACCGGATCCTAGCTAACTCAAAATCCCTTCACATCCGGACAAGATCGTCTACCCGACAGTAAAAAGCTCCGCAAGGGGCGAAGGGTAAATCCCTGAAAAACCATATTAGACACTGCACTAAAACCAATAAGACGGAGTCAACTAAACAAAAGAAGTAAAAAATAAGCAAAAATTCTTTTCATTTCTTTGAACAAAGAGATATACAAAAATTTTCTTCGAGTATATGATTTTCACGAATGGTTGACTTGCTAGCCAAGCATGGTCGCGCAACACAGATTGTCTGAAAAAGAAATGAAAACTAAAAATATTATAGGCAAAATGAAGTGAAAAAGAGCCTATGTGGCTGAGGACCCGTCGACGCCTCTGTCATTAGCTTTGCTTGTACGAACGTCTTGCTACCTTCCTCATCTGAATCCGTGAAGAGAGTGGCGAGTTGGTCAATGTCATTCCACTTGGGCTCCACCGGTCCTATCTTCACAAAGCGCTCAACAGCCATAACTAGCCTCAACTGCATTTGCTCGTATACTACCCCAACACAGTCCTATTGGGTGACCATCCCAGCCATCCTCTCCTTGAGCTCTTTATTCTTCTGGTTAAGGCTGCAATAGTTTGTTCATGTTCTTTTACCCTAAAACCCAACAACCACTTCTGAAGATGTAAGAGCTCTGCCTCAACCTTCCGCCTGGCCACGATCAACTCTGAAACCAGTTGGTCGGCCGCATTCCTCTTTTGCTCCTCATGGATGAAGGCCTTGGACTGGACGTGGTCGATTGACCATGCAAGTAAGATGAATCGATCGGCAATCTCGCCCAGGTCCGCATATTCTTCCCCCACAACACGGAATCCAGACCTCCAAACCGGACCGTTTCCGCCAAATGGCAGAGATTTTCAGTAGTCTTATATGTCTCTCTCAAGAGCAGATCAGTATACCATTTCTTCTTAGTATCCATCATGATGTATCAACCGTCCGAATATCCCCACACATTATTCTCCCCCTTTGTCAGGCCAATCCATCTCGGAAAACTTCCTTCTTGCGACAAAAGATAGGATGGCAGAAAGCTCTTGTTGGCTGGTTTCTTTCCTTTCTAACGCAAAAGACCATGCCCTTGGGCTTCGCTCCTAGGAGACTCATCATTCGAATTAGACATGTCAACTGAGGATTGTTGCTGCTTCTCCGCCTTTCACGGCGGTCCATGAAAGAGACACCCAACTCCCCCCTTTTCACATACTTGTAGACGGAGGCGCCTCTCCCGCAGAACTCGAGTTTAGACAAAGCTTCCCGAAGCCTCCCAGAGGTCTCCCCACCAGTTTACATAAACGAATAGTCAAGCGAAGTTCAAAATAATAAAAAGAGGATCGGGAGAAATCCAAGAAGGATAAGAAAGTTCATCATTGGTTTCAGAATCGCCCAATGGCTTTCGCTATTGTGAAGAGAGATCTCCTGTCCCATGAGGAATCTTTGCCTTTGGCTTCCTTTCGACGGTCCTTGCCCCCATGGCCTTTTTCCTCTCCCTCTCCTCTGTGTCTGATTTTTCACATAGTTCCTTACTCATGTCGTTAAAAGATTATAGCCACAATGTTTTGTTGATTACTGTAGCTTCAAGTTACTAGAACACGGATCATCTCAACGTAAGCCCTCGTCGACTCAAGTAGAGGGCCTTCAACTTAGACACATCTCAGAGAATGGGCTGGATTAAAATTCCCCAACCTTGCTTGTTTGAATCAATCACAAACTTCAATTTCTAGTCCTTGATCTTGCACTTGACCCCAACCACCCGGAACCTAGAGCCAGATGAGATCATATATATCTCTATCCACCTTAAAATCGTAAAAGTGAGAAAAGGGCTCGATGGACTAAAGAAGTTCCAACCGACGAAGAAAGATAACAAACGTCATGATGATCACCATGGAGTTAGGCACCACCTACGCCGCGATAATGTCATAGTGGTTGAAAATTGATTAGAGCTTGTAGCAGAGCGACAACCGTAATCGAAACTTAAACTGTTCTACGTAATCGACCAGACTGTCCGTATATGTGTCTGACGCTCTCTCCTCCTTCTCCGGCAGCCTAAGAACTATTGAATCCACAAAGACAAACGACCTTTAAAGGACTTCTATTTGTCTTGCGGTTACTACAAAAGTTACACTAGAGGGTTTAATGCCAAACAGCTTAGAGGAGTATTTTGAAGCCATTGCCGGCGAGCAAAAGGAAAAAGGAAGTATGGAACATCGAGGGAAAAAATGATCATTCAAAAAAAGAGAGCAAATTAGTGTTCTTTCAAGCCCAACGATCCTACTTATGGTACACCATGAAAAGTTGAAAGAAGGCAGAGACATAAGGGTCTTTTGCCACATTGAACCGCGAGAATGGAGACACAACATATGCACATTACGATACACAAGAAAATAAAAATTTCATTTAAGCAAAATATTATTATTTACATTAAGAATCCTTCCGATCATAATTTATCAACCGGAAATACCTTATGAAATCATCGGTCGCTGCCTTAGCCAGAGCAAAATCAAGCCGAAACGGTAATCCCGCTAACACCATGTTCCATGGGGGGTGGGGTGTTAGTCCCCTCACCAAGTGGCGGGCCCATCATCTTATGCAGATCTAAGGTGGTAAAGAAGCAAACTTCTCTCTGATCTCATGCTCCACTGATGGGAGGACAACAACCTCAAGAGCATCCACCGGCGGAGGATCATTGGCTGCCTCCCCGAATGGTCACCCTCAATTCTTATGCCAGCATCGTTTTAGTTGCAGGCTCTTGCCTCTACTCTCCATCCAACATAAAAGGGTCCCGGATAAAAGTTACCAGCTCCGCCAACCTACCCTTAAGACGGGTTACCTCAGTCGTTCGACATTTCTTCATCGGGAAACCGCCTCCCTCACTTGGCACCTCTCTATAGGGCGGTCAGAAAGCAAATCAGATGATCCTACTTCGTCACCTAGCTCAAGGAATCTCGTCTCAACTAACAAAAGTTTTTCAAGATGCACGCTCTTGAAAGACGCCTTTCCCTGCTACCTGATCTCTTGGACAACCATCTTTCGAGCGTCTTCACTAATTTTCAGTAACTTAGAGAGGGGAATACTCTACATGATCGCCAATGGAAGAAAAAAAAAAGATGAAACATTCGAAGAAGAGTAAGATAAGACACATTTTTTCTTTAATTCTCCCCATTTATAAGGGTCTCCGAACGGAATTCTACGAGCATTCAATTATTGTGCATTAATAATCATGAATATCAACAATTATTTTTCAAAATTAGAATTTTTTTCTTATCTCGCTGTTGCTATCAATGAGCAAGAGAATCGAGACATTTAAATATGTACATAAAAAATATGTCACCATAAATCGTAAAGAGAACCGACGGCTGTCAGAAATGATAATGTGGCAGACCCGTTTGAAAATATGTACATAAAAAATGTGTCAGCAGTTCAAGTGCCCTTGTCTATCCGGCCAACATCTGTAGGCGGGAAGGAAAACAATCAAAAGATAGGCGAATGATGAAACTTACCTGGCTCTAAATCCGTGAGCAAGGGCCTCTCGACCCACCTTTCAGCCAAAGCCGCTAGGAGGATGGTCCAGTCGGTCGTTCTATCAAACTTCCGACATGTGGCCGCTCGGCCAAAAATTCGGTCGAGTGCTATCCTAGGCTCTCTGCCCCATCCAACTGAATCTCATTTCAGGGTCCCGCCCAATAATCATGTATTGACCAAAAGGGCCCCCACCTTACTTTTCTAGGGGTATAAAATATAATAGGACATCTTATTCCTATAAATAGGGACTCATTTCATGAATAAAAGTTAAACGATTTTCCTGTTCATTACTAAACTCTTTGCTCTCTTCCTCTCTCCTGTGCTCGAATCCTTAGGCGTGTCCCCCGACAATTTTGGATTCAATACTTGAAATCATTATCATATGATACAAGGCTCACAATTTTGATAAAATGTCAATTGAAATATCAAATATATCTCTTTTAAAATCAATAAAGTCGAATAGTAGGATAGTTGAGATGTCATTGAGTTTTTCAGTGTCTTAGACATATATTTTTATAATTTGGGTTTCATAAATAAAATATTCTACTTTTGAGTTTTTCCCTTTTGATATTTCGAGTAACTAATTGTGAAAACAAAACTTAAAAATATAAAACCACATCCATAATTATAAGTTTTTTTAAGACTTTTGTTGCTTAAGAAGTAAATAATTATAGGAGCTTGCACTTATAAGAAGTTTAAATCTCAAATTAATCTAAATCATATCTAAACTTCATATTAGATAAACAAATTTGTTTGTTGTAATAACTTGCAAATATCCAAAAAATTTTCGTTCAAGTAATTTAATCTTTCTTAAAGTGATGTTTCTACCTCTCAATACGATTTATTACTTTTGATATTGAATTTAATTTTTTAAATAATTAAAACTTTGAATCTGTATTGTTTCCCAACAATCCCGTAAAAAATAAAACTGACACCAATTTAATTTTGGAACCCTGAAGGAGAAGATGATGCAGGCCCTATAATTAGCTTTATCAAACTTCAGTTATTTGTTTAAGGTGGAGTGCAACCTTTCTAAAATAGAGATCAAATCATTATTGAGCCAACAAGGACGTCCTATAGCCTTCTTCAACAAGAAGTTGAATGAGTATAGGAGAAAGTACTCGATCTACGACAAGAAGTTCTATACCATTGTGAGAGTTCTTCACCACTAAAGTCACTATCTGCTGACGAGCGAGTTCACTTTATTCACGGATCATGAGACTCTAAGGTTCTTGAACAGTCAAAGCAAGTTGAATGGCACACATGCGACCTGGTTTGAGTTCTTGGTATCATTCCAACTTGTGCTTAACCACAAGGGGGGGAGCCAAAATCGGATAGCAAATGCTTTGAGTCGCTGCCATTTACTACTCACCACCATGCAGACCATGTTGGGGATTTGAGGCTGTGAAGGTATTGTATGGGACAGATGATGATTTCAGAGAGATCTGATGACGGTGTCGGGTGAGACCCACATGAAAGTATCACAGAGCATATGGCTACCTGCTCCACCAGAACAGGTTGTGTATTCCCAAATGTTCGTTAAGAGAGTCCATCATTCAGGATAGTCACAACAGAGGATTAGACAAGACATTTCAGCAAAGACAAGACACTTGCATTAGTAAAACAACATTTTTTTAGCCCCAATTGACAAGGGTTGTGGAGCGATACTTCAGGCAGTGCAGGGTTTGTCATCTGGCTTAAACAAAGGGAAAAATGCAGGGCTTTAAACATCATTACCAGTACCCAAAACTTTGTAGATAGATATTAGAATGGATTTCGTGAAGTTTCCCATAGACAAGTGGAACCAGGATTCAGTGATGATCGTGGTTGACAAGGTCTTGAAGATGGCTTATTTCACAACTTGCCACCAGGCACAGGATGCATCAAATGTAGCTGACGTACAATTCCGGAAAATCATGAGGCTAAATGGGATACCTGGTACCATTACATTAGATAGGGAAGTCAAATTATTAAGTCACTTCTGAAGAGCCTTATGACAAAAACTTAGTACTAAACTTTATTTCAACTTTGCAGTGCATTTGTAGACGGACAATCAGATGAAGATGGTGAACAAGAGCCTTAAAAACCTACTGAGATGCTTCATAAGAAAGAACATCAAGCATTAGGATATGCTTTTAACCAAGGCCGAATTTGCCTACAACAGATTTGTAAGCCAGACTATGGGACGCCTATGGGACGCACATCTTTCCATTTTGTGTATGGACGCAATCCGCTCACTCCTCTTGAGTTAATATCAGTTCTTCCTAAGTTGGAGGTTAGTGTGGATGTTGAGGCAAGGGTACAAGAGATTTAGAGGATACATGAGGTGAGAAAAGAGATCAACAAGAAGAATCACAACTACCAGGCGCAAGCTAATAAATCAAGGAGATCTAGTGCGGATCAGATTGAAAAAAGAGAGATTTCCAATGTGATCGTTCAAGAAATTCAAACCCAGACAAGATGAACATTTTCTAATTCTAAAAAGCCTAAATGATGATGCCCACAATATTGGCTTACGGGGTATTACATCTCAGACATCTTCAATGCAGTAGACTTGACTCCATATTAAGATGAAACAAAAGCTTTGACAAAGAGGTCGAAGCACTCCCAACCCTAGGAAATTGATGCAGATATCTCTCCACTACGAGACGCGAGATGCAACAGCGACAACTGTTAAATTGGTTTCTTGAATCAATTCATTCTAAGGAGGAAAAGGGCCATAATATCGTTCTTTGAATTCCGCTTAAATGAGCGCCCACTCCCAAC
>JXCR01123203.1:116337-138205 GCA_002079205.1 Phalaenopsis hybrid cultivar | reverse complement strand
CGCCGCATCGTAACTCTCTTTGAAGTGGTATTCATCAACCATTTTCAGCATCTCCATCCTTCAGTTTTTCATTTCAAGAATGTTGATTTTTTGCTCGATGAAGCCTGACGTCTACATCACACAATAGTATGGTACATCAGTTGCTTGGCGAAACCCTTCTTTGTTATCTTCGACCACCTCTCCTCCTCTCACCAAAGAAAATTGCTTGAGGCTCTACAACCACATTCAAGGCCCTCATGAATCCTTGCATTCCTGGCCAGAGTCAGCTGCTTCTTCCATGATTTCAACTGTCGCAGGAGAGTCTTTCACTTCATTTATCGCTTGATTTCTGATCTTTGTTTCGTTTCTTCAGTTTCCTCTCCCTATCTCTGTGTCTTCTCTTAAAATATTGCTAGAGCCCTCTCCTACTCAATATGACTCTTCTACTTGATATGACTCTTTGCTCAATACGACTCATGGCCTTAATATCGAGGGTTAAAATCTTCCCAAAATACAAAAATTTTGTCTCGAAATTTACATAGTTATGTTTATGATCACAAGAACTATTACAAATCTCTTAAAATTCGTATTAGAGTTTCTTGTAATTTATTGGCTCTCTCAATAAGATTCATTATCTAATCATAAACAGGAGTCAAACAAGCGTCACAGAGTGATAAAATGATCGAGTCAAAGGAGCACAAGTTTCACTTCTTCCTAAATCAATTAAAGACTCTTTGCTCCCTATTATTTCCTTTCTTGTTGTCTGCTTTGTTTTATGTGTTGCGTAGGATTGGATATGTTTATTATGGAATATGAGATCTTCTAACTAAGGTCAGCAGTTTAGTAAACTAGAACTTCACGGTCAAAAACTTTTTTGGCCCTTTCTTCGTGGGATCAATACGCACTTTAAAATCCATGTATTAGTTGACATGTATCTTTGCATGATTAATAGACTTGCCTTAAAGCAAATTTGTCCATCACAAACCTCTCTTCGCTACCGATGCCGTATTTGTTGCAGCGACCAAAAAAATGCCACTCTATCACCTCTCCTCCCCTCCTAATCTACTGCCCCTTTCTGCTAAGACTTCCCCTTGCTGCCGTGGCAGGCTCAGGACAACTCGCTCGCTACCCTTCTACGATAACATCCTTCCCTATTGTTGCCATTGCTGTGCTAGCCATCCCAGCACCCTGCTCCACCTCCTCTAAGCCTCCTACCTCACCATCGCAGCCCCATCAATGTGCTATCTGCTGCTGTTCAACCATCCCAACAACTTTCTCCTGCCTTTTCAGCCATCCTACATCATTGCCACAGCCCCACAGCTCAGTCGCCTTGCTGTGCTACTGCTGTCCAACCATCCTACATTGCCATCACAGACCGCTGCCTTCCTTGTTTGCTGCCGCCCCACTATCCCACTCTCTAACCACCATTTGCTACCTCTTAAGAGGCTTAAATCTTTGTCAGTCACCACCACCACCACCCCAAATCTAGCTCTAGCTTGGGTTTGTGCTGTTAATTGTTGAAATTTTAGTTTTTTCATGAGTCGGTTACAATTTCCTATTTGAATTCAGCAATAATATTGGTTTTTCTATTATTTGGGTTAACTCCAGTATCAAAAGTTGAGTTCTTGATCATATTGTTAGTACTTGTAATCATGTTTTTTTTTAGCAATCTAGTAAATTTCTCAGCCTCTCTCTTCATAGTTTAGATTCCCTAGCACCACTTTCTCTCTCTCTCAACTTTCTCTTTTAATGTAGTGTTTCCTTATTAGCGAAGTTCAGGTGTCACTAAGGACCGATTTGGATTGAGCACTTTCCCCCCTTTTTTTCCCACTTGTTCATATCCTAAGAATTATAGATTTACCACAGCACAAGTCAAACAGAAAAGAAAATTTATCTTATATGACATGACCTCTAGTTACAAGAATATCTTTCCGCTGAAACATATTTTGCACTCCATTAAAGGTCCGGATGCATATCAATGCTTTCTCGCTAGAATATTTTAGTTTGACTATTATACATTTTTATTAAATACCAATGTTTAAAAGAGTAGTAAGAGCTCAAACAATGCATTTCAGCAGAAGAAAAACACGCTTCATAAATACAGATTTGCTGATAAACCTACCCAAATGGAAAATTCACTCTCAAGTTGCTAAATTGGAAGATTTTAAATCAAGTTAGTTTACCTTCAAGCCAATAGTCTCGGATAATAAAGCTAATTCATTGCATCCCTCGACTAGTTGAAGCTTTTGCTCCAACTTAACCCAGCTTCCATAAGTACCACCTTCATTTCAAATAAGTCATTAATGCATTGAAAGCTACGTCATTGTCTTTCTAGTAGTTACAATGAAAATGAAGAAAAGAAAATACAGAAAGCACTTGGAGACATGTTTTGTTGCCTCTAACAGAAGGCCTAGATGAAAATGAGACAAAATAAAATATTGCTAAAACTCAGGTATGAAGTTGAGACTAGGAATATGATATACAAGACTCTAACTTCACACCTGAGTTTGACAAAGTTCATCAAAAGTGGAATATCTTAAAGTTCTTATCACTACAAAGCGCATACAAACACACACACACAAAATCAAATATAGGGAAAAAAAAAACCTAGATAACCTAAGTTAAAAAGTTTGATTTGAATATAGAACCAAACAACACCCACAACACTCGAGTGCCACCCTTTCACAAATGGGCAACTAAAAATGTCTTCATATTTGATAGAAAAGAGAAGCAGAAAAGAAAGAAAAAGGAAAAAGAGCGGAAGATGTTGTTTGTAATTTAAAGTCTAAATTCACAAATACAACTGCTTTTATGTTTGACAAGTTCTTACAAGTTAGATAAATAGAAATCACAGCAGTGAAAATAGTACCTATAAGCTGACCATTTAGAAAAATTCTGGCTACATCTCGAATGCTATGTACTGTAAGCGTTGGAAGAATGCCTTTTTCCTTCCAGTATGTGATGTCCTCACCAGAAACATTTATTCTGAATAAAAAAAAGTTTTATGTTGTTTTCTGTTGACCATGTTTCACACTCGAGAAAAATAAATGCACAAAGGATGTAAGGGAATTAAAGCACCATACAATTATTAACATACTGGGCAGGTCTCAAACATGGAAGGATGAACAATATTAGCACTGTGGATCTCATACTAGGAATGTCTATCACATAAAATACAAGGGAATCAAAATTTTGAATAATTTTCCCAACAATCTTGTTCAATTTAAACATGGAACACTCCAAATTTGTACAATTTTAATTACGGTTTCATCAAACAAGTTGTCTCCAGATACCATTTAGGATATTCTGTTCATGTAGTATGTGAGAAGCTTATCAAAATAATGTTACATTTTACCTTGTTATATACCACAAGTAATCAGAGACATCTTTTGTAACATTAAGATGCTCTAGAAATTTGTGTGCTGTGAAACAGTTGTTACTCCATATGCCTATTGGTTCATCAAAAGCCATCCATGTACTTGACAGACTAAAATCTTCGGTGGCAAGCAGAAGGTTCCCAGTTGCTGCTGTGCTTGAATTGCTAAATGATAGAGAATGGGCGCTTTTAATCGAAATCTGGGACCCTACCTGAAAAGGCTCATTAAGGACCAGTTAATCATAAAAACATTAACGCCACAAGTGACTCACAAAGCTGATACAGCAAATCTACATTACATAATTACCAAAGGAGATTATGTAGAATATAATAAATCTCATTTTAGAATATCCCAGAGTAACATATTGAAGAAGCTCCAGAGGCTTCGTGGAAGAAAGAAAAATCAAAATAAGATCCTTTTATAATGTTGAATAAAGGAAATTTAGTGATAACACTTCCCTCATTAGCAGAGCGTAGAAATGCTTCAACATCATCATCTTGATGATGACATTAGCATTTGACGAGAGCATACAAGCACACAAACATCTCAGACATTTTTAGGTAGATGCATGCCTAGAAAAAATGCCAATCCCAACTTCTAAATTTGGAGTTCATTTTTTGTAAGGTAGATTAATTTTGGATCAATAAGATTTCCACTAAAGTTTTTGCCAAGATTTATTTAAATATAGAATCTAATCTTCTAACCGGCATAAGCACGCATAGTTAATCATCCCACACAATCGAAAAAGAGAAATCTCAATTATTGATGGTTACAAATGCACAAATTCAGGGACAGGTTAAATATCTGGGTTTAATAGACATGATTTCCTTCCGCATTCTCCTCGCATCGCTTCAGGCTGCCCTCCATTGCTCCCCCCATCCCAAACAGCCGCCTGCTGATGTTTTCCTGAAGTTTCCCATCTTCCAGCTGCTGCCATTCACGTTTCGGCTTGATGCCGGCATTGCAGACAGAAAAGAGTTGCTATCCTTCCCCATTCCAGCACCCCCACCCATCCCAAACTCTTGCTATTGTACCCTGCTGTCCCAGCCATTCCTAGCAGCTTCCAACACTCATAGCCGTCCCAAAACCCCTCTACCATGTTACTACAACTCCAAAACAGCAAACTACTGCCGTTTGACCTACCATTCCTTGTTGTCCGCCTGCCTACCTTGCAGCTGCCACCCAAACAGCAAGGTGTCACCGCTTGTCTTGCAATCCTCTTGTTGTTTCCGCTCTTTCCTGCGTGCCGCCCAGGACAGCAAGCGAACATTGTCGTGTCATTGTTTCCCCACCCCCTCCACCACACCTTGCTGCCACCTTTCCAAATTTTCGGGTGTCATGTTGTTGTATTTGCTCTTTCTAATGTATTGATTGTAGCCACTTATTTGGTTTTGTCAATAATATATATTTTTCCTATTGTGGNACCTTTCCAACCCCCCGCCGATCACCACCACCCCAGTGTGATTATTTGTATTGTGTCTGTTGCTATTTCAACTTGTCGTTTCCGCTCTTTCCTGTCATGTTGTTGTATTTGCCCTTTCTAATGTATTGATTGTAGCCACTTATTTGGTTTTGTCAATAATATATATTTTTCCTATAGTGCCTTGGGTTAACTCCAGTATCCGAAAAAAGCTTGATGTCTAGGAAATTTCATTAACAACTATGGGTTGCCACCTCTTCGGTATCTCCAGTGGATTGTTCTAGTTTGATTTTAAAATTTATTGACTTAGCGGCTTTATTAGCATGGAAATTGNCAACTATGGGTTGCCACCTCTTCGGTATCTCCAGTGGATTGTTCTAGTTTGATTTTAAAATTTATTGACTTAACGGCTTTATCAGCAAGGGAATTCGCAAAAATATAGGTTGAGTTCCGGCTTACATCTACTAGATTTCCCCACTTTTTGATATCTTCGGTTTAGCTTTCTAGTTCATTAGTTTTTCAAACTGCTACCACACCTTCATTTAGATAGCAATTTCTTGTTGTCTTATGAAAAATTTAGTGGTTGGAAATTGCATTTCACAACCATCTTTGTTGTCTTTAAAATTTATCATACCATATCCATATTCTGTTATCGACTAAATTTCGTAACTCAATCAAAGATTTATAACCCCATCACTTTTGTTGGGAAGCATATGAAACTATATAACTAGAAATATATATTGGATAGTGTTAGGCGCCTAAAGTCAATTTAATCTTTTACGTTTCTGGGCAATTTAGTCTTTTCTTAGTTATTATTGTGAGGTATAAAAAGTGTTTTCTATGATTAGGGTTAGGTTATACATGAAACTGTGGTTTAGAGTTTTATGTTTAGGGTTTGGAAGAGATCACGTACCTCTCGAATTGTAGATTATTATCTTTGTGTATTCAGGTTGTTTTGTTTTATTTTAATTAAATAAAATATTTGTTTGCCTTTATTTCTGTAAAAAATAGTCATTTTTCATATCAATTTGATATCAGAGCATTCGATCGCTGTTGTACCTTACAGTTGAAATCGCCGAGACGTCTGGTTCCGGCATGCCAATTGATCCTGGAAGCATTCTGAAAGCGTAATAAAATATTGCGTATAGGTCAGCATTGCATTCATGACTAAACCGTAAGAAATAGTCGCGATTTGAGGAAGTAGACAAGATTGCAGCGTATGGGGCATGACCTAATCATGTAGCCCTCCTTTATGGCTGCACTGTGTGATAGAATCGCAATTAGAACTAGCCGGGAAGCAACTTCGGAATTGTTGCATATAGTCTTCTCTGTCAGGAAGGATTCGCGACATGCACCGAATTGTGACATATGCCTCCATCGCTGTCTCATTCATGATTGAACCCAACTAAACACCTGTGAAACCATCGATAGGATTGAAACATGCAAAAGTTTCTCCTTCGTGATAAAAAAATTGTGAGAGATGGCAGTAAGGAAAGTGGATGCTCTGAAAGAGAGATAGGAAGGAAAAGTATGGCAACATAAATCTAGAATGGAGGAAATGTTCTCAACCATAGAAGAAATATTTTCTTCAATGGAAAACAAATTTGAGAGACGAGACTTGAGGGCTTGAAGAAGATGAGGATGAAATGCAATCCAAAACCCAGTCATTGGCCAAGAATGTAGTTAGTTGATGCTTTGAGCCATAAATCCATAGGTGATGGAAGCTATATTATAACTCAAGAGCTAGAGCTGACTAAAGAAAATGATGCTTTGCAGTTGAAAATCAAAGGATCGGGTAATATGGGATATTTACATCAGTTGATAGTGCAACCAACTTTTATAGAAAGAATCAAGGTGGATCAAAGAGTTAGCAGCGAATATCCAAAATTTCTAAAACAACTTCAATCAGGAAAGGTGGCGAATATGACAGTTGATGAAGATGGTGTAATTAGAAACGAGTTGCAGTTATGAGTACCTGTTGATTCTGATTTGAGAGAAAATCTTACAAGAAGCTCATCATTCAGGCTACCAATTCATCCAGGCAGCACTAAAATGCACATGGATTGGAAATTAATATTCAGTGATATATGTATCTCAATGTCAAGTTTGACAGATTGTAAAGGCTGAGCATCAAACATCCAGCAGATTACTACAAGCATTGCCAATACCTGAATGAAAATGAGAAGAAATTGCTATGAATTTTGTTATGGGATTTTCTCGATCCTAGCAAGGTTACGATGATATTTGGGTAATTATTGATAGGTTAACAAAGTCAACTCACTTTTTATCAATCAAGCAGCCAGATTCAGATAAAAAAGTGGGTCATATTATATGCAAAAAAAATTAACAGATTGCATGGTGTTTGAAAAAACATCATTTCTGCATAGATGAAAGATGCATATCTACATTGAGAAAAGAAATTCAACAAGGTTTGTGTATACAGTTGCATTTTAGCACAACTTTTCATCCACAACTGACGAACAATCAGAAAATACAATTTCGATATTGAAAGATTTGTTGCAGCTTTGCGTTCTCAACTTTGGAGGCAGTTGGGAAGATCACATTTCAATGATTGAGTTCGCCTACAACAATAATTATCAATCCAATATCAAACTGACTCCTTATGAAGCATTGTATGACATGAAATACATAACTCCATTGAGTTAGGTTGAAGTAGATGAACGTTAAATGTTAGGTCCTAATTTAGTTGATGGAACTACAAATAAAATCAGATAAATCAGAGACATGAAAAGCTGCTCAGGATCAACAACAGAAATATTATGACCTAAAACATAAAGCAATTTATATTGAAGTTAGTCATTTCGTATATTTGAAAGTCCATCCAATTAAAGGCACATCAATTTGGTCAAGGAAGCAAAGTAAGTCCCAGGCACATAGGTTCTTTGGAAATTATAGAAATGACCGGACATGTTGATTACAGGCTAGCGTTATCTGCTGATTAGTCAGATATTGACGATGTGTTTCATATTTCAATGCTGAGGAAATGGATTTAAAATTCAAAACAGAGGAATTCATATGAAGAAAATGACGTACTGAAAAATCTATGTCTGAAAGAATTTCATAAATTGATAACAAGAAATTGAGGAACATACAAATTTCTTTTGTCGAGGAAAAGTGGAGGCACGGGCCTGAAAAGGAAACTACAAGAGAAAAAAGAAGAAATGCAACAGAAATATCCCTCTTAAAAGTCAAAAATTTCAAAGACAGTTTTTATGAGGGGAGAGTTGTAACGCCCAAAACTTGAGAATCAGATAATAATGGCAAATTCTAGAAGTACTCAAAATTTTGCACCCTTCAAAACTTAATAGAATAATTTTTACAAAATTCAATGCATGAAATTGACCATTTCAATATAAAGTAATATATATTAATTATGTATGGATTGTGAGAAATAAAATTTGGATGTTATAAGTTCAATTAACTTAATGAAACCCAATTAAATCCTTACTCCCATCTCTCCACTGTAGCCAACCGGCTCCTACGCATTTTTCTCGACATGCAATGGTGTGATTTTGATAGAACAACAGTGGGAAAAGGTAAGGGTGAAATTAAATACATGTTTCCTTATTTTTCCCTATTCAATTTTCGTGCATCTGGAAGGATCCTGCAAGATTCTGTGCGATCATGGACTGTAGCAAGTGCAAATTGAAGGCCGAAGGTTGCAATCTGAGGTCTCGAGNTTTGATCGAACAACAGTGGGAAAAGGTAAGGGTGAAATTAAATGTCATGTTTCCTTATTTTTCCCTATTCTTTTTCGATTTTCGTGCATCTGGAAGGATCCCCCAAGATTCTGTGCGATCATGCATTGTAGCAAGTGCAAATTGAAGGCCGAAGGTTGCAATCCGAGGTCTCGGAGTGATTTCTTTAAGTGCAAATCCCTTTTTTACGTTATTATAAACATTCTTTCTCTTCCTCTTGTTTCCGTTTTGACGTTTGCCATGAATTTGTGCATTTATTCATTTCTGGTAGTCGTAGTTGACGTCGAACTTGTGTCAGAAGCGTCAAACTTAGTTTATGAGCCTCCGTAAGGGTTTTAGCAAAAAATCACTGAGGGGAAGGAATGAATTGAGGCATTAGGAAGAAAAGTGAAGTGGAATATGTAGGTTGAATGAAGGGTTGATTATGTCGAGAAGCCTATTTGAGATATGTTTTGTAAAATAATTCATGTTTTTGTTTAAATCACAAAACATGCTATGATTCCATGAATTCATACGATGCCTACAATTTTCAATTTACTTATACAAGGTGACGAGCTTGAGAAGAGTGTGTAGGAACTTGTAGGGCGGATCTGTCAAGTTAGATGAAATAGTTTTGTGTTAAATAATCTCATATATGTTTTCATATGATTCTCCATTTGATACGAATGTATTTAAATTTTTTTGTATATTGTGGATGAATACTTGCATTGAATATATGAATGCAAGTTGATTTTTTTTATGATACATGTCATGCTATCATGCTATGATATAAATGAATAAACTAACAAAATTAATTGCCTGTAGGTATTCATTTGATATGATTCATGCATGTGATATATGAAATGCCTACGAATGTTTGCTACAGTTATATACTTTAAAAAAATGTTATGAGTGATGTTATGGTAGACTATTATATGAGTGTTTGTAAGTCCACTATAAAAAGATGTGGTATTCCCAACTTTTGGTGTTCATGTGGTGACGAAATTCTGAGAATCGTTGTGATTAGACAATGACAGAATGTAGAGAACTGTTGGTATGAGGGGGCTATTGATAACTGCTATAATATGGGCCAACTTTTATCAATACTTAATATGATCTTTGGAGTAGGGCGACGACTCATAATATGACAGAACATGAAAATAGATGAGGACTATATATTTACAAGTGACATTGCTATGATTATGTTTATGATTCTTATGAACATGCTTATGACTATATGTTGATGAGTACATATTAATGAATGATATATATGTTTTATAAAGTAGTCACGATTTTCTATCATAAATGTTTCTTTTTTATATGTGCTAGATGATTCTGGCATGTTATGATTTGTCTGTGGACATGTAGAGACATACCAGCATGCACGTTGTTTCTTTTTCGTATATAAATTTTATTTTAGCCATCATTATTTCGCTAAACTTTTTGTTGCTCGTTTTATGTTGTTTATTTACAGGAAAGGGACAATGAGCACCGAGGCGCTGAGTCTTTTGTACAGCTTTTGCATTTATAGTTTTGAGAATTTACAGTCTTTTGGGTATGTATTTTAGTTATGTTGGGTTTAGCAGTTCTTTATATTCTATATTCTGATGATATATGTATGATTCTGAGTATATGTAAAAAGCTAATGAAATAAAATATATCAAGTATGTTTGCGGCGATTTAGATATACTAGTTCATCACTCACTAGATCCTTAGCCTGTAAGTAGGGACAAGTGTTGATAAGAATTTAGTCTTGCCAAACTGTACATTTCTGTCGCATCTTAGCCAACCAATAAGAGGAGCCAATTGGGGCGCAACAAGACGAATATAGTTGGGTGTATCGGGTGAATGGGCCAAATTTGGAGAATCTCATGGCCAAAAATGCTTGAAAGGGAAAGACTTAGCATGATTTCAGTGGAGGGAGGCTAGATACTCAATTCGCAAACAGGAAGAATTTAAAGATTGCTTCTTTGAATGCTTTTGAGTCGTTCGGGAAAGAGTCCTACATAAGCAATTCTTTTTCTCAACTCAGAAAAGAACTGTCATAGAATATAAGGAGAGATTCAACTTATTGTTGGGATAGCTGAGAGGAATTTCTGAAGCAGTATTAGAGGAGAATTTCATGAAGGATATAAAACTCAATTTACGTGCAACCATCCAATTGTTGAGATTGCAAGAATTTGGGGAGACGATGGAGTCAGCCCAGATTGTGGAAGACAAGAACCAGATGAAGGGGGCAATAGAAGCGGCACAATGGGAGGATTCCATAGAATGACCTTGGCGACTATGACACCGAAGACCCAGATGACATCATTTTAGAGAGAAGTCGAATAAGAGGAACATGAAGGCCCATCTGAGGATCAATTTCAAGCGTCTCACAAAGGCAAAGGGCAGAACAAAAGATCAGAGGGATTATGTTTCTAATGTGATGAGAAGTATGCACCAGAACACCGATGCAAGGATCACAAGCTCTAGGTGATACCAGAGTTAACGCAAAAAAAATGATAGGAAACTCGAATATTATTGTTGAACTCAATAAGAAAATATAATCTCACAAACACAAATAAAAATAACACATGACAAACCCCTCTAAGAATGTACCCCAAAGGAGTCGTGAGCGGCTATGTGGGATGGACAGACGAAGGTTGGCTGCTGTTCAATAATAGTAGGTTGCAAGAGGGGGTTGCGATGGGTGAAAACAGGTAGGGATGATGGGAGAAGGTGGCGGGACGACAACAAGCTAGAAAATGGTGGTGGCCGAGAAGTGGGCTGGCCAAGTGGAAGAAGTCAGGGAGGTAGGGTGATTGGAGGGGAAGGGCCGGAGGAGATGTAGACACTGGTTGGGAGGGATTACAGGTGGGATACTTCCAGTGAATCAGTAGTAGGGTGGAGGGATTGTGAAAGGAAGCATCCGAAAGCAGGTGTGTTGGGATTGGGCAGCTACTAGAGATAGAGACTTCAGCTAGGGAATTGACAGACAATGGGTGGATGTTAGGTTGCAAGAGTGATGGCCAGGTTGGGATGGCGGGTGGTGTTGTTGCCAGAAGTTGGTAGAATAAAGAGTAGGTTGGTTGCAAGAAGGCAACAAATGGGGCTATCTAGTGGCTGCAGTAGGGATAACAACGACAACTGAGAAGGAAGGATGTGAGGGAAGAGAAGAAAAAAATAAAAAACCCCTTGGGAGTGAGTCACAGCTGTAGCACCCCTCGACCTTTGTAAGTTAACAATCACCTCAGAACAAGATATAGTCGGTGTACCACATACCCTCAGAAAAACCCTAAAAGAAAATATAGGGTATGTTGACGGCTATTCTAACAAAAGAACAATCAAAACTATCCTAAATCACAATAAATAACATATAAATAATACTAGGATAACTAAAGAGGACACCACTCCTAGGCAGCAAGCCTTAGGACCAAAAGAGGGTTGGTCAGCACTTATTCCTGCCTCGCTGAAGTAGTTCAGTTTCTTGGATCGTTCCCTTGTTCGGTTCTGACAAGGAGCACCCGCTTCACGAGGTCCTTACACTTTGTGATGGGGAGTAGGCAGATAGTTAGGAGTTGGAGGAAAAATGGTGAAGGGAGAGAAGCAACATACACTTGAATGTAGCAGAGGTGTCCTTTAACTTGGTGGGTGGTGGGATTTACTATATCTCACACCATGAAGGTGAGATAACAGATCCAGGATGAACATGTAGTAGTGTTGGTGGATAGTGAGATCACTCACAACTTCAAATCAAATCGAGTCGTAGATAAATTGGGGTTGAAATTGGTAGATAAGAGAATTTCTGGGGTCATGAAAAGGATATGGAGGTGGAGAAAAGTCGGGGACTTTGCAAGGGATTGATGTTGACACTACAGAGCATTGAAGTGGTTGACTTCTTGCCTTTGGACTTGAAAAATACTGATGTGATTTTTGGGATAAAGTGCAAGCAGACGATTGAAGAGACGACGGTGGATTGGAAATACCTGACTATAGAGATTAATGTAGAGGGGAGGAAGGTAGTGTTGAGAGGGGATAAAAGCTTGTGTAGAACCATAGTCTAACTCAAAAGCATGGTCAAGACAATGCCGAGAGGAATAGGGATATTTGGTAGAGTTACATGTCTAGAGGAGATTCGCGATTTAGAATCGGCCCTTGCAAAAACCTTCTGACATCTTTCAATAGTTTAACGGGTTATCGCCACTAAGGGAATGCAAACATGCCATTACATTGAAGGGGTTCCTCCTATAAGTGTCAGATTATGAAAGAAGATTCAAAAGACTTTGGATACAAGATTGACTTTTAGTACAAACTTTCACACTCAGAAAGAATGTCAGCCAGAAAATACTATTCAAACTTTGGAGGATCTATTAAAGTTATTTGTCCTTAACTTTGGTGGAGGATGAAAAACAAATATATCTTAAGTACAATTTGCTTACAATAAAAATTATTAGACTAGTAATGGGATGGTTTCAAATGAAGGTTTGTATAGAAGAAAATGCAAAACACCTTTGTGTCGGGCTGAAGCAGGTAAAAGAAAGGTCATTGGAACTGACTTGTTTAATGATGCTGCTAAAAAGAAAAGACTAATCAAAGATGGATTAAGGGCAATGCTGGATAGAAAAAAATATTATGACGCCAAGCATAAACTTATTGAATTTGAAGTAGAAGAAAGTTTTTATTAAATATCGATCCTTTGAAAGGTGTGCAAAGATTTGGAAAGACAAAAAAATTAAGCCCTGGATATATAGGACCATATGAAATTGTGAAGAGGATTGGACAGGTGGCTTATAAACTAGTTTTAACAATTCATATGCGGAGAGTACATAATTTTTTTCATATATTTGATATTACTGACAAGTCTGATAGAACTGTTGTAAATTTAGCGGAGATACAACTTGATTTTACCTACAAAGAAAATCATAAAAGGATATTGGGCCTTGAAGTTAAAATATTGCAGGGTAGATAGATTCTATTTGTGAAGATTTTACGAAAACACATTTTCAAAGGATGTTACTTGAGAAAAAGTTTCAGATTGGTAAAAACTTTTCAAATTTTGAGGACAAAATTCTTATAAGAATACGAGAACGTAATAACTAAAATTTAAATAGTAATAATAAAATAAATTCATTGAATCGGTTCGAAAGGAAGCGCCTATCTCGATTATTTCGTTTAAAGAAACGAATGCCTCTTTCCAACTGTAGGAATCCAGAAGGACGAGAAAGCGAGAGAGTGAGAGATAGTGAGCGAGAGACGGTAAAGAAGAACAGGAAGTACTTCTTGTGTGAAGAAGATGGGTCACCTACTTCCCTTATTAGGATTTTGATGCTCTTATAGGAAGTCGACACCGAGCCCTAGCGTATGAAGAGGAGAGGAGTCGAGTGGCTCTGCTTGCAAGCATTGTTCGTGAAGAAGAAGAGGAAGGAGCTTTCACGTACGTTCAAGCACGTCGAAGGCTTAGAGATGATCAACGACATCGCCGTGTGCATTCTCTGCAAACGAAAGAAGAGAGGAAGGGGTGCATTGTAAGGTCTCGCGAGTGAAGAATGGGACTATGAGGCTTTGTATTGTGCAAAGAAGGAGAGGAGACGAAGGTTTGCATGCAGGAGAAGTCGGAGCTGCATGCTAGAAAGAGAGACTGAATCGAGGTAATAAGAAATGCTAGGATTTTATTTCTATTAAGTAAATAATCGATAACATAAATGTTTATGTGAGGTAAGACTTAAATCAAGAATTTAAGTTTGAGAAATACTTGAAATTTGAAGAAGGCAAAAAATTTTAAAGTAAAAAGAGGTTAATGCTTTAACCATAAAATTGTTGTCAATTATTAAATATTAATGTATAAACTTATTTGTCTTAATTAGAAGTATTGTTTGAATGACTTGGAGACATTGTATGGGGATTGGTAAGCGAGGATAACATTAGAGTTAACCCAAATCATATTAAGAAAAATAAATATTATCACTGAGAACAAATAAACGGTTACAATCAACACATTTGAAAGGAGAAATACAACACACAACTCACGTTAGGGCGGTTCCAAGTGATGGTGGTGATGATTAAGGCTCAGAGAGGTGGCAGCAAGGTAGGGAAGCGGTTTACAGACTATGCATAAAGGTTGACAGCAATCATGGGCAGCTGGAATAGCAGAACAGCACGAGCAGTAGCGCAAACAGCAGCAGGTTGTTGTTGGGGCGGCTGGATAGCAAGAAAACAACAAAAGTGAGACGTTGCGTACCACAAAAACAAAGGTGGAGAGACGGGTAGCGAGGGAAGTGAGGACGAGTGAAAAGGAAATGGGTGTAGCTAGAACAGCAGAACACAACAATCGGAATGTAGTTGCGAACAGCTGCAGCGAAGTACGTCGGCAGGGAGCGATGTGGGAAGATGTGGAAGCGGATGGGAGGAAGATTAAAACTATCTCGGAAGAGAGATAC
Source organism: Phalaenopsis hybrid cultivar (assembly GCA_002079205.1). Taxonomy (NCBI): domain Eukaryota; kingdom Viridiplantae; phylum Streptophyta; class Magnoliopsida; order Asparagales; family Orchidaceae; genus Phalaenopsis; species Phalaenopsis hybrid cultivar. Next base: position 123,312 of record JXCR01123203.1, on the reverse strand, counting down.
AACAGGAGCACATTCCAATCCCTCAGATACAACCCTCGAAGCTGAAAATGGTCGTCGGAGGCTATCCTGATAAAAATCTGAAATAAAACTCAACAAAAACTATTAATCCGAACCCTCATACGCATATATATGGGGAAGGACTAAAAGGAACAAAGTAAAATAGAAAAGAAATAATAATAAAAGAAAATAGGACTGCTTTGGCGGCCCAACTGTCGTCTCCTGCTATTTATTTTCTCACTTTACTGTAGCACTACAACTACAGTATCGTGAGAAAACTGTGCAGGAAAAAGTTCCCGCGTCAATCTCATAGGATTGAGCCTCAGAGCACGGAATTAAGTCGACCAAGTTGAAGGTACCAGAGATATTATAGTCCCTTGGTAGATCGATTATATAGGCGTTGTCGTTCCAAAACACATTCTAGTAGACAGGTATTCGTACTACTTTGGCACAACCTAAGTTGGCACTGTAGATAGACTAGTATTCTCACGAATCAAGTATTGAGCCATCCCATTCGTAAATTTCTTCGTCCACTTCTCATACTCAGCAGAATCTAACTGATAAGCTAGTATGTGAGAAGAAATCAGCTCCAGGGTGAAATCTATGGCAGGTTGCACCCCACTCACTAATAATCACTAAAAAGAGACCTCTTCTTCTTCACTAATAGGAACTGGATGCCATTGAAGAATGTTCTTCTCCATCAAACTCCTATTATTTGTTTTTCCGTTGTACTATAGCATATACATTACTGTAGCAGGTACAGTACCAAGAGAGAACTGTGCTAGAAAAAGCTCCGGCTTCTGAGTAATACAAAAGGATTTTGAAAGACGTAACAAGTGCTAATTAAAGAATAAGAATAGGGAATGCAAAAGAAAGAAATTCAAGGGTTTGCGTGCGTAATTTTTTTTTCTATTCGTAATAAATTAATGATTTATTTAAAAAAGAACTGNACAGAAGGATTTTGAAAGACGTAACAAGTGCTAATTAAAGAATAAGAATAGGGAATGCAAAAGAAAGAGAAAGAAACTCAAGGGTTTGCGTGCGTAATTTTTTTTTCTATTTGTAATAAATTAATGATTTATTTAAAAAGGTACTATATTATTGTCTTAAAAATATCTGCTTTTCTTATTATATGCATATTGAAATTTTAAAAACCTTTTAAATGAAAATAAATAAAATAACAAAATGATAAATAGTTATTCAATGACTTTAAATGGATATAATATAATAAATTAAGTCAATAAGGATTTACCCTCTTATAATACTAGTTGAGGATGCTGTTATACTTATGCACAAAAAAAATAGAAATGATATAGTACTTTTGAGTGACAAATTTTGAGGGTGCCTATGTGTACTAACTTTTGAGGTGTACCTACGAGTACAATTTTTTTTAGGATGCAATCGAGTGTGATAATGATTTTGATATGANCTTTAAATGGATATAATATAATAAATTAAGTCAATAAGGATTTACCCTCTTATAATACTAGTTGAGGATGCTATTATACTTGTGCACAAAAAAATAGAAATGATAAAGTTGTATTTTTGGGTGAGAAATTTTGAGGGTGCCTATGTGTACTAACTTTTAAGGTGTACCTACGAGTACAATATTTTTAAGGATGCAATCGAGTGAGATAATGATTCTGATATGGCTTCTAAGAAAATTATAAATGTAAATATTTAAATTGAAGCATGAAGAGTTAATTTAAAATGAAAGCATATAGTTTGATTAATTAATGAATCACATTTCTTTAGGATATTTATATATAGCATTTGCATATTAATTTAATGCATAATAAGATTGCAATTGCTTATTATGTAGTCGTAAACTTAATACCAAAATTAATTATTTTTTTAGGCAATATTCTAGATTGATATGACTGACATGAGAGACTTGGTTCAAAGGACGACTAATGATACTGCAGTAGTTTTTTGTTATGGTTCTAATTTATTATACTGTTTATTTCCAAGTAATGTTATACCTTGTCGATTAGATTGCGATATTATTTTAATTTATGACTATGTTATTGTTTTGGTTGAATTTGATTAATGTTTAGTGTACTTTATTATTTTTTAGTGACTCTTTCTACTATTAGAAGCTATGATGATTTATCGTATAAAATAAAAGAAAAGTTAATACCGACTCAGTTGCCGAGTTTGGTTAATTCTAAACTATCGGGCTAGGTTGTGACAGATCTCTTTTCAAAGCCCTTGCTATTCTGAGGTCGCTGGTCTTTAGTATCAAGACATCTCCACTTCTATGATCTCCACCATCTAGTGACCATAGATCGGAGTCAATGAGAACAGTCAATTAGTGGTCTTTTATTTAAAATAAAAAATGTTTGCACTGTGGAAATTAATTGTGGAAATGGATTCTATAGATGCACTAAAATTGGTAATGTTAGAATAAAGACGTGCAATCAGGTAAATTGTGCAGCTGTGCCACTTTACTCTGTANTCGGCAAATGTACCCCATCAGATCCAGAGTTACGTGTTTCTCTTTGTTGTTTCTGCTGTTTTTGACATCGTTAATACCAGAGTTAACCCAAACCATAATAAAACAATAAATATTATTACTTGAAAAAAATAAACGATAATAACTAACAAACTTTAAAAGAGAAATACAATTACACGATATAAGCAAACAACACAAAAGTGATTCCCAAGGGTGGTGGGGGTCAACCAAGTGGATCGGAATGACTGGTGTGGGTGGAGGTAGCAAGGGGATGCTAGTGGCAATATGAGGGAGGTGCGAAAATGCAGAGGAGAACAAGTATGGTTGCTGTCTTGAATTATGGCAGTGAGAAGTTGGGTGGTTAGTAATGGAACAACAAGGTGTTCCACGATTGTCCTTGGCAGTAGTGTCATGGTGGGTGGGATCGAACAACGGGTAAGAGGTACAATTTGGGCGGCAAAAATGCTAAAAGGAAGGGGGAGGCGACAGGCAGACTGAAGACAACAGAAAACAACTATCTGAGTGCTATTGTGGTGTAGCAAGAAACGACAGCAGGGTGCAATGCGAAAGAATGAGGAAGGGAATAGAAGCAAGATAATCACTACCTCAGGAGAGGAATACAGCCAGACTAACATCCAATCCCTCAGATACAACTCTCCAAGGGAAAAACGAACGCCGATAGCTGTCTTGACAGAATTTGAAATCCAGAAAGGAAAAACCGACACTAACCAAAGCAAACAACACCTATATATAATGAGGAATAGTAGAAAGAACAAACAGAGAATAAAACTAGAAAGGTGATGAAAAAGGAATGAGGTAGACAAGGAAGGTGCTAGAAAAGCAAGAGCTAGACAACGCAAAGAATCAAATAGGAAAAAGGGACAACAATAGAAGGCATCTGCGGTACCGTAGCAGCTACAATCCCGCGTCCCGGTAAGCTCCCGCTTCAATCTCCCGGGATTGGGGGAGCTTCGACTTCATTTCTAGAAGCTTTTGGGTCCTTGTAGTACGAGGTTAAGTTCACGACATTAAATGTAGCATAAATATTAGTCTAACGGCAGGTTGATCATGTAGGCATTGTCATTCCACAACACACCTTCAAAGAATAAATATACATTTTTTTGGCACACCCTGAGTTGGAGTTGGAGGTGCGTATAGATATAAATTTTCACAATGTAACTCTCAAGCTCTTAAGTTTGAAACCTGCTTCTTCCCCTTCTCGTATTCAGTAGGATGTAACTGACAAAAAAGAATGTGAGGCAAAATCAGCTCTGGGATAAAATCTGAAGCAGGCCGTGTTACTCACTCGTAACCACTTAGGAGAGACCTCTGTGAGTGGGCCGGAATAGCAGAAAGGAGAGGTGGTTTGGGCAACAACAATGCTATAAGGGTGGGGGTGGCGGGGTAGGGTAGGATGAAGACTGTAGAAACAACAATCCAGGTGCCATTGTGGGCAACTGCAGTGGTACGGTTGCAGGGAGCGATGTGGAAGGATGTGAAAGGTAATAAGAGGAAAATAATCAACACATCGGGAGAGAGATACAACCGGAGCATCACCCAATCCCTTAGATACAACCTTTAAAGAGGAAAACGGACGTCGACAACAGTCTAACAGAAATCTAAAATTTGGAAGGCAACACGTAAAAATAATGAGGAAAAATAGATAGAATAGATAAGGAATAGAAATAGAAATGTGATGGAAAAGAAAGAAGGTAGATAAGGAAAGTGCTAAAAAAGGAAGGACTAGACAAAGTAAGGAATCAAAAGAAAGAAAGGGAAAAAAAAGGGACCGCAGTATTGTAGCATCTATAATACCGTATCCAGGTAATCTCCCGCGTCACTAGTTTATTCTCATTCCCTTGATATTCTACAACCATCTCCAAGCTAGATCTATCTCATTACTAGTATCACCTATTATAATGCAACATCTTAGTACATTGTGTTTTTCTATTATTCATGTTGTAAGGCTTAAGGTATTGTGAGATTTATGCTTTAATAAAGCTTGTAAGACTTTTCTCAGAATTAGTTTTAACAATTTGCTAGGAGACCATCATCACTGGAGTCAATTATTTGCTAAGTATTTATTTGATAATTTTAAGTTTTAATTGTAGTTCCATCTACAATCTTGTTTGGATTNCAACACATCGGGAGAGAGATACAACCGGAGCATCACCCAATCCCTTAGATACAACCTTTAAAGAGGAAAACGAACGTCGACAGCAGTCTAACAAAAATCTAATATTTGGAAGGCAACACGTAAAAATAATGAGGAATAATAGATAGAATAGATAAGGAATAGAAATAGAAATGCGATGGAAAAGGAAGAACGTAGATAAGGAAACTGCTAAAAAAGGATGGACTAGACAAAGTAAGGAATCAATAGAAAGAAAGGGAAAAAAAAGGGACCGCAATATTGTAGCATCTATAATACCGTATCCAGGTAAGCTCCCGCGTCACTAGTTTATTCTCATTCCCTTGATATTCTACAACCATCTCCCAGCTAGATCTACCTCATAAACACCTTCTAAGAACCCTATACAAGTATCACCTATTATAATGCAACATCTTAGTACATTGTGTTTCTCTATTATTCATGTTGTAAGGCTTAAGGTATTGCGAGATTTATGCTTTAATAAAGCTTGTAAGACTTTTCTCAGAATTAGTTTTAACAAGTCGCTAGGAGACCGTCATCACTGGAGTCAACTATTTGCTAAGTATTTATTTGATAATTTTAAGTTTTAATTGTAGTTCCATCTACAGTTTTGTTTGGATAGCGTAGCCATTCGGTAGGTTTTTTTCCCAATTATTTTCTTCTATTAGTTGTTATTTCTTTATTGCACTTTTGTTATAGACCTAATTAGTGAAATAAAATATCATGATGTTTTTTTTTTCTTACTCTTACTTTTTTTTCTTTCCAATTGGGTTATCTTGACCCATAAATATAATGTTTGAAGCTTACTCTTACTATTTATAATTATGTATATATGAACAAGCATAAAACATGCTTAAATCATTCATGACATTTTAAACTTGTTTGAAGAGTTAAGGACTACCTCTTTATCAGTCTTCATAATACCAGGGTGTATCACCTTCTGAGGTTGGGGTTGATAGTCTTATCTATCTAATTATGAATCTATCTTAATATTTCCATTAATGTTAGTGTGATACATTAATATATGCATAAACCAAAGAATCATTAACATTCTGTTCTGAGGATCTAAATATATATTAAGAATTATCTAATAAGATCTATACNTTGAAGCTTACTCTTACTATTTATAATTATGTATATATGAACAAGCATAAAACATGCTTAAATCATTCATGAAATTTTAAATTTGTTTCAAGAGTTAAGGACTACCCCTTTATCAGTCTTCATAATACCAGGGTGTATCACCTTCTGAGGTTGGGGTTGATAGTCTTATCTATCTAATTATGAATCTATCTTAATATTTCCATTAATGTTAGATAAACCAAAGAATCATTAACATTCTGTTCTGAGGATCTAAATATATATTAAGAATTATCTAATAAGATCTATATATTAGAAACACCGCCACTTAAAAATTAAAATTTTGATGTTCAAATTTTTAGTCAGTGAAGATAGAATACCCATTTCAGGATATTCTGTTTTTTGAAGGGAAAGCTAGTCTCATGGACACGCGAAAAAGTAAATTATTATTTTCAGAACTAATGTTAAAATGAACACTGTAGTTATTTTGCCTACGAAACGAAGTGAATTGAAAATCTTATTAAAACATTGGGTTTTCTTTTGCTCGGGCACATGGTTCTTAAATATGATAGTCAAGTAGCAATCAACATTACTTGCAACCCTATATGATATCGAAATTTAATAAACACCCAAGAGAAAACAAATAGTACTACTGAATTATGTCTTAAATCATAACAAACAATGGGGAAAACTGAATTGGAACAAAACAACAGCACAACACTAGAACCAGGGTTGGATTTAAGGTGTTGGTGGTGCCGAAGGGGCTGTTTGACAGCAGGCGATGGATTCGGCAAGGGTGCAGCAAGTTGGAAATCAGGAATTGTTGTTTTCTGGGTTTCAGATGGCTGGGATGGAAAACAGTGATTTTATTACCTTTCTGGGTGGCAGCAAGAAGAGAAAAAGCAGCGAGGGTGAAGGAAATAAATGCGAGAGAGAGTGCGGGAAGGGTAAAAGGGGATACACATCATCTCGGTGACTAGATACAGCTGAAGTACCACTCAGAACCCATTAGATACAGCGTTAGAAGGGAATATACAAAAAACTGATCCCTAAACACCAACAAAAGCACATATATAGTCCTAGATAACTTGGAGTGAGACCCACTCCAGTTGGGCGGCACTCCCAAGAAGACTAGAGAGCCGGCCAGCCCTCAATAACCTTGGACTAAAGCGGTCGAGGTACATTCAACCGAGTTATTATATTTTATAAAATTATAAAACATATTAAAGTTAATTATCATTAGCAATGTCAATTTATTCAAGAAGACCATCACACCTGATATGTCCATTGA
>JXCR01123203.1:96397-115591 GCA_002079205.1 Phalaenopsis hybrid cultivar | reverse complement strand
CTTACTGTTTCATAGCTGCAACAACTATGCAAATCTTATAGACGACATACCTGGTAGGTCCATGGAGAACTAGATAGATCAATTTCCCCATCTTTAAAACCAATCAGCTTTACTGGACCCCTGAATCCTGCTCCATCCTTTTCTATGAAAGCACCATAATTCTAGAATTAAGAGTAAAGAAAAAATTAACTCAAATTTATAGAGTCCCAACGATAAATTCTCATATGTGAAATTTCGATAGAATATCTGAGTGTTTGACAGAAAGAGAGCATAAATACATGTCCAAATTATTCACTAACACAGTTATCATAACAGATTTGAGCCTTTCCAAGTAAGTTAGTCCAGCACAATCTCACCATAAACATTAAGATCGCAAAAAATAAACTCAAGGATGTCCCTCTTTAACACAAGATGAATTTTGCAGAGTATCAGTAGACAGTGACGAGCTTGAGTTAATCTCGAACCAGATGGTCCAGCTAGTTATGAATTAATAAGTCAAATTACAAATTAAACACACAAGTCTGCCAAGATAGCAACTTTGTTTTAGTGATAATATCACAGCCTAGCCCGAGGCTTAAAGTTAACCAATACGGGTGCAAACAGGAATAGTAGAAATTAAATTTTCAATATTCATTTTTTATAACTAAAATTTAATTAATGAAAGAGCCACTTAAAAAAGTATATCAAAGCAATACAGTTAAATTTACTAAAGCTTTTGTTGTCTGCGCCTGCTAGAAATATTCTCTTCTATGATTCATCTTTTAATTCAACAGTTAAACTTGAAATGTTAGTTTAAAACAATAGCGACCTAACTAGCCAGTGAACCCATACTCCTAAGNTCTTATCTATCTAATTATGAATCTATCTTAATATTTCCATTAATGTTAGTGTGATACATTAATATATGCATATACCAAAGAATCATTAATATTCTGTCTTAAGGATCTAAATATATATTAAAAATTATCTAATAAGATCTAGATATTAGAAACACCGCCACTTAAAAATTAAAATTTTGATGTTCAAATTTTTAGTCAGTGGAGATAGAATACCCATTTCAGGATATTTTGTTTTTTGAAGGGAAAGCTAGTCTCATGGACACGCAAAAAAGTAAATTATTATTTTCATAACTAATGTTAAAATGAACACTGTAGCTATTTTGCCTACGAAACGAAGTGAATTGAAAATCTTATTAAAAGATTGGGTTTTCTTTTGCTCGGGCACATGGTTCTTAAATATGATAGTCAAGTAGCCATCAACATTACTTGCAACCCTATATGATATCAAAATTTAATAAACACCCAAAAGAAAACAAATAGTACTACTGAATTAAGTCTTAAATCATAACAAACAACGGGGAAAACTGAATTGGAACAAAACAACAGCACAACACTAGAACCAGGGTTGGATTTAAGGTGTTGGTGGTGCCGAAGGGGCTGTTTGACAGCAGGCGATGGATTCGGCAAGGGTGCAGCAAGTTGGAAATCAGGAATTGTTGTCTTCTGGGTTTCAGACGGCTGGAAAAACAGTGATTTTATTACCTTTCCGGGTGGCAGCAGCAAGAGAGAAAGCAGCGAGGGTGAAGGAAATAAATGCAAGAGAGAGTGCGGGAAGGGTAAAAGGGGATACACACCATCTCGGTGACTAGATACAGCTGAAGTACCACTCGGAACCCCTTAGATACAGCATTAGAAGGGAATATACAAAAAAACTGATCCCTAAACACCAACAAAAGCACATATATAGTCCTAGATAACTTGTNCTAGATACAGCGTTAGAAGGGAATATACAAAAAACTGATCCCTAAACACCAACAAAAGCACATATATAGTCCCAGATAACTTGGAGTGAGACCCACTCCAGTTGGGCAGCACTCCCAAGAAGACTAGAGAGCCGGCCAGCCCTCAATAACCTTGGACTTAAGCGGTCGAGGTACAGTCACCCGAGTTATTATATTTTATAAAATTATAAAACATATTAATGTTAATTAACATTAGCAATGTCATTTTATTCAAGAAGACCATCACACCTGATATGTCCATTGAAAAATAGTTGACAAATTTTATTTATACAAAAAGTCGGGGACAANTACATTCAACCGAGTTATTATATTTTATAAAATTATAAAACATATTAAAGTTAATTATCATTAGCAATGTCAATTTATTCAAGAAGACCATCACACCTGATATGTCCATTGAGAAATAGTTGACAAATTTTATTTCTACAAAAGCTCGGGGACAGCTTCATTTTTCCAATCTTTAACAGCAAATTAGATCTTAAAAATATATATGCTGAGGAGCAGCAATACTAACGGAAATTACCATGTTGGAATTTATCAATCATGAAATATTTTGCCATTATTCTATAATATATTCTCTTAATTGAGGATAATCTCCCTTTATTTTGAACCTTGTAGTACAGACACCTATACTATAACGAAGTACCCGAAAACCTNTTGAGGATAATCTCCCTTTATTTTGAACCTTGTAGTACAGACACCTATACTATAACGAAGTACCAGAAAACCACTCAAAAACTAATAAAGCATTATATGCAATTCTAAAAAAGCCCATCTGAAGCAGCGTGGAGATATGTTTTTAGCACCAAAACAGCACATGCCCCAGATAACTTGAGTAAAGAGAGTAGTTCAAGGAAACTCCTAAGGTTGGCTTGTGGCTGGTTTACTTATCTCAGTTATCTATATACAAAATTAATAATAACAAAAACAATTATACTTACTGTTTCATAGCTGCAAAAACTATGCAAATCTTAAAGACGACATACCTGGTAGGTCCATGGAGAACTAGATAGATCAATTTCCCCATCTTTAAAACCAATCAGCTTTACTGGACCCCTGAATCCTGCTCCATCCTTTTCTATGAAAGCACCATAATTCTAGAATTAAGAGTAAAGAAAAAATTAACTCAAAAAAATTAACTCAAATTTATAGCGTCCCAACGATAAGTTCTCATATGTGAAATTTCGATAGAATATCTGAGTGTTTGATAGAAGGAGAGCATAAATACATGTCCAAATTATTCACTAACACAGCTATCATAACAGGTTTGAGCCTTTCCAAGTAAATTAGTCCAGCACAATCTAACCATAAACATTAAGATCGCAAAAAATAAACTCAAGGATGTCCCTCTTTAACACTAGATGAATTTTGCAGAGTATCAGTAGACAGTGACGAGCTTGAGTTAATCTCGAACCAGATGGTCCAGCTAGTTATGAATTAATAAGTCAAATTACAAATTAAACACACAAGTCTGCCAAGATAGCAACTTTGTTTTCGTGATAATATCACAGCCTAGCCCGAGGCTTAAAGTTAACCAATATGGGTGCAAACAGGGATGGTAGAAATTAAATTTTCAATATTCATTTTTTATAACTAAAATTTAATTAATGAAAGAGCCACTTAAAAAAGTATATCAAAGCAATACAGTTAAATTTACTAAAGCTTTTGTTGTCTGTGCCTGCCAGAAATATTCTCTTCTATCATTCATCTTTTAATTCAACAGTTAAATTTGAAATGTTAGCTTAAAACAATAGCGACCTAACTAGCTAGTGAACTCATACTCCTAATCTATAGTAACACAATGAAAGAAAATAACATATAGGACCGCTCAAATTTATGTAAATTAATCTATGAGCATTTGAAAGTTTGTAGTATATAATATGATAATTCAAAGTAATACTAAATATGTATTATGTCTTAATATATTGTTTACATATAAATATTTTTTGAATCTATACACAATCGTCACAAAAGCACTGTCTAAATTTGTATAAATGAAGATACATCAATATTAATATTCATTTTTATTTATGTACGAGTATCTTAGTATCAAATCACTTGTACCATAAAGAAGTAACTTTATAATAGTCAAACATGCCCGTACAATAAGTCTATATAGTTCTTATGATTATTCCATCCAACTCAATATATAATGCATACTTTTAAATAATGCATAATAGTAGTATTTCTAAAATATATATTCATCGTAACAATATAACCAACATCTAAAAAAGCATTTAAATCATAGTAGAACAATGTCTAAACTTATATCAATGAAAGTACATCGATATTAATATCCATTTGCATTTATATGCACAGATATCTTAATATTTCCCTATTAGTATCCTAAAGAGGCGACTTTATCATAGTCAAACATGCACATATAATCAGGTCATGTCTTTCATATTATTTATATGATTATTTCATTCAATTCACTCTATTATGTATACCTTTTAATAATGCATAATAGTAATATTTCTAAAATATATATTCATCACAATGATATGACCAACATCTAAAAGAACATTTAAATCACAATAGAATAGTCCAATTAGGTTTCAATAACAATCAATGAATTCAATTTAGAATAAACAAAAACTATAATTTTAAAGTAAGAGTACTCACCTTAATCATTAATGAGACCCATGCCGATTGTACTATTTTTATTAATTTATAATCTTACAATTAGAAAGCAAGTTGCCTTTATTTAATATTTAATGTATTATATAACTAATTAAATTATTTTAAATCATATAATCTATTTCTAAAAATCATCTTATTAATAGTTACTATTAATTTTATACTATCACTCTTATTAATGTTAGAATTCCATGCTTTAATTTTTTTAACAATTTTCTAAAAAATTATAAAAATTACCCTTAATTAATATTAATTATTCGGTCGTTAACATTTAATTTTTTTTTTTCAATAAATTTAACTTTAAGGTATTTCATTATTATTATACATTAACCTAAAAAATTTTTTCCAACCTCACAGTTGAAGCCTTTTGGCTACTAAACACCTTAAACTCGCATGAAAACATGTACATGACTTAAAAGTCTATTTCAACTCTCGAGCGAGCTTAAAAGTATTCCATGCCCTTGTGAGATCATTAGCTGGTCTCGCACTCTATTGCTCAAGACCGAAAGATGCTTCACACACAAATATGAGAGATGTTGATCCCGCATCTTGTAGTTTTTTCTTCCTACTTCGCTTGGCCACGCAATTACAACGCCCTAGGTCTCACACCCAATTAGTGCTTATGTGTTCTCCTTGCTAAGAAGCTCCTTTTTGCCATTGAAGCCCTGCCTAGCCCTCTGTATTCATCTTCGTTCGATTACACGCACTAGGAATCGTTTGTCATATTCATACTTTCCACATCGAGCCAATTTCAAGTCCGCAATGAGCTACTCCTATGCGGAAACGTCGATTTCTTGCTCGATGAAGCCCTTCATCTCCATCGACACAATAGCATGGTGCATCGACTGATCGACAAAACCCTCAAATCTTCTTTGTCATCTACAACTGTCTCTCCTTCGTTCACCAAAAGAAGTTACTTAGGACTTTGCAAGCGCATTCGAGGCCCTCGGGTACCAGCACATTCTTGGTCAGAGTCGACGCAACTTCTTGACCAGGATGCATTTCCTGTGCAGGGCGTAGAGGCGACAGCTACCGAAGTGTTTCTTGAACTATTTGATGCGATAAGGTAGGAAATGGACCATATGAACCTTAATTAGAGATTTGCCGCCTAACTGAGAGGGCCCAGTCTTAGGTAACTTAGTAATATTTTTTTGTCATTTTCTTGCGTTTAGGTAAGCTTTAGATTTCATATTTCAGTCAGAACAACCGCCAACATCCAGGTCTTCCCCATTGGGGTTGAATCTGTAAGCGAGAAGGTGCTATGATTATAACTCATTCTAAGGTGGTGTTTATCTGTCATTTCTAACATCTTCAACCTTTATCAAATCCTCCCCACCTGTTGTCTCCCTCCCGCCAGCCCTCCCATCTGCTGCCTCCTTGCCGCCAACCTTCCAACATGCTATTCCATTTGCTGCCAACCCTTCATACCAACTATCTTTTGCCCCAAACCCTCCAAAATGCTATTTCTTGGCCACCAACAACCACTCTACCTGTTGTCCACAAGCCTTCCAATCTGCTATCCTTTCTCATCAACAACCCAACCTACAGCCTCCCTACTGCAGCCTTCCACTACCTTTGACTCCAAACCTAGTTGGGGGTCTACATTGTGTGTTTGTCATTATATTCCGTTTTCATTGTGATAATGTAACTGCTTATTTTCTTCGAGTAACAATATTTATTTTTCCTATTGTGGTTTTAGTTATTTGGCATTAGAGCTAGCCTACTCTAGTCCATTCCTAGGGTTTCTAGCATTCATCATACTTAAACCTATCTCAAACCCAAAAACTTCTTCTCCCACCACCTCCTTCCAACTACCCATCCCTAAACCCTATCCATGTTGTCGAGAAGATAATTACCGGAACCAGAACAAAATACTACCATAGGTGACAGCCTACACACATCTTTCCAACTTTCATGGGATCGCGATGATTTCCTCAAGTAGAGGAATGCGGTTGAATGGATCTTCAAAAACAAGGATTTGCCTGAAGACAAAGGTGTGAAACTAACCACCATCAAGATGACGAAGAATGCTTCCTTGTAGTGGGAGAACCTGAAACGGAAGAGACAGAGGGAGAGACGGGACAATACCTCTTTTTGGGAAAAGATGAAAGTGATGCGTCGACAGTACCTACCACTGCACTATCGCCAGGATATGTTTATGAAACTTCACCACATGTACCAAAAGGAGTTATCAATGGAGTGCACGACAAAATTCATGCAGCTCAAATTGAAATGTGAGCTGAAAGGGACAGAGGAACATTCCATGGCCCAGTATTCGGGAAGCATGAAGCTTGCCAATAGTAATGTGGTCCAACTGCAAACCTACTAAATATTAAGGCACGAGCAGGCCTTTAGTATTAAAAGTGAAAAGAAAGCAAAAACAACAGAAGTACCCACCTCAATTTAAACAACTCCCTATAGTTGGAGACACTAATAAGAGCATGTCTGAAAAGACAGCAGAAGCAGCAGAGTTACTAGCCTCATTCTTCTCAGAGGGGCTTATTTGTAATTTTTTCTCAAATTTCTAGATATCCCCTTTGCGTTAATAAACTCCACAAATGCAATAATTAAGATTGTAAACTTCAACCAACAAATTCAAACCACCTAACAAAACAATTTATAACATAATAAAGAGCCACCAACTTGAGATAAAAAAGATAATTTTCAAATATACCCTTCTGAACCAAAACCCTCAAACTTCTCCCAAGAAAATTTCAAATTAAACCAAGATGCTCTGCTTTGTGTAAGTTGAGGTCAATATGGGTGGAAAAAAATCTGTGTTGGCGATCAGTTTTAGAAATATCAACGATCTCGAATTGCTTGTTGGATATTTCCAGCAATTTAGCCAAAGTCCGAGGTTCGTGTAAGCTGACGTCATAAATGAGTACTTAAAGCAAACGACACCAATGAGAGTCGAAGCTTACCTCCAGGGCACGAGGAAGTCTACAAGTAGCACTGAGAACACGATACGGAGAAATGAAGGCACCTCCAAAACCGATACGGAGACAGAGTCCTTTCGCCGAGCCTCCTAGAAGAGGTCTAGGACGGGAGAGCTATGCAATGCCACGTCCATGCAAAGAAGGGAAGCCACCCCCCCTCACATTCATCGATGATCTGCCTCTCCGGGGAAACCCCCACAACGACGCTATTGTCATGACAGGGAAAGAAATCAACTTCCAAGATGGAAGTATCCTTATCAACATTGGCAGTTCAGTGAACATCCTGTTCAAGTCAATGTTTGACAAGCTTAACCTCCAGCCCAATCGACTAGTAGCGCTGGCCAGCTCGTTGTACAATTTTTTAGGAGAGCGGAAGGAGGTCTTGGGCGCGATTACCTGAAGAGAGGGCGAGAAGCAATTCACAGGGACGGGGACTTCTTGATAGTGAACTCGTCACCAGCCTACAACACCATTTTTGGCCGACCACAATTGAACCGCTTCAAAGTCATAGTGTCTACTTACCACGCCACGCTCAAGTTCCCAGGACATGGGGGGATGATCACCATTCGAGGAGATCTAGGGAAGTGCAGAGTCTGCTACCTCCGGGCGGTTGGGAGTATGGAGCAGGAGCCACTCAACCTGCAAACCTGTAGGGAAGGGGGTCTTGAGACCAGTAAGAAAACTCTAGAGATTCTTATTGTCGACAGCAAACAAGTTGAGTAAATCTTTCCTGATAAGTGAAAACATGAGCTGCTT
Organism: Phalaenopsis hybrid cultivar; assembly: GCA_002079205.1. Classification (NCBI taxonomy): domain Eukaryota; kingdom Viridiplantae; phylum Streptophyta; class Magnoliopsida; order Asparagales; family Orchidaceae; genus Phalaenopsis; species Phalaenopsis hybrid cultivar. The sequence goes on along the minus strand of JXCR01123203.1, from coordinate 107,455 downwards.
GTTTAAGCCTGGTCCGCCGCAGAGATACAAAAAATACCGATAGACATCACTAGTCACAAACTGAACATGAATGGCACCGTTCGACCGATCAAGCAAAAGATTAAGAACTCGGCGACTGCAATGGCCGAGCCCATCAAGGAGGAGCAGAGCTAAATGAGCCAGAATACCCCCGGGAAGTGTGGTGCCCGACTTGGGTCTCGAACGTCATCATGGCCCAAATGGTCAATTAGAAGTGGCAGATGTGCGTAGACATCACGAACCTGAATGCCGCCTACACGAAGGATTGTTATTCCCTACCGAGGATCAACTCCCTAGTGGATGCGACAGTGGGTCATTCCGTGATGAGCTTCCCAGACTTCTTCTCAGGATACCATCAAATAGAAGATGCACCTGGCCGATGTTGAGAAGGCCTCCTTCATCACCGGTGAAGTTGTTTTTCGTTATAATGTAATGCCCTTCGGACTTAAGAAGGCTCGAGCAACACACAGACTCTTGATGGATGTAATTTTTCTAATAAGAAAGAAAAAATATTAAACTCTATATGGATGATGTTCTTATGAAAAGTCGGTCGGTTGATCGACATATAAAAAACTTAAAAGAAACATTCCAAACTCTAAGAAAATTTAATGTTAAGTTGAACCCTCTGAAGTGTACGTTTGGAGCCTCAACTGGCATGTTCCAGGGTTATCTCCTGACTTCCGAAGATCTAAAAGCAAACCCAAATAAAAATCAAGCGCTAATTGACATGCCAGCTCCCAGAAATATCCGAGAGGTCTAGAAGCTAATCAACTTGATCACATCTTTCAGTCGATTCATCTTGAGGTTGGATGATAAATGTGCAACATTCGTTAAAACACTCAGAAAAGTAGAAAGCTTCGAGCGGATAGCTGAGTGTCAGTAGGCATTTCAAAACGGAACCAAAATCGGAAGGACTCTCTAGCGTCACCACCACTCCAAAGCACGAAGCCAAACGAAGAACTCTCATTGTACTTAGGGATGGGAACTGAAGCAATCGGCTCGGTGCTGGTTAGAGAGGAGTCGAGATAGCAATTCTCCATTTACTACACAAGTCATGTTCTCCGAGGAGCAGAAGTTAAGTATCTGATTATGGAGAAACTAACATTTGCTTTGATTGTGCCGAACAACAGGTTGTGACCCTATTTTCAAACATATCCCTTCTGGGTGATTTTGGATCACCCACTAAAGTCATTGCATACAAGGTTGGAACATTCTGGCCAACTACTCAAATGAGTGGTAGACTTAAAATGAATTTGACATCACATAAGTCCCCTGGATGGCTATCAAGGCACAAGCGGTCGCGAACTTCTTGACAGATTTCTCAAAATAGAAGCATTCAAGCAAAGGTCTAACCAACCAGCTGAAGTGGCTCCAATATGTAGTTAGTGCTTCGAACCGAACCAGAGTAGGAAGGCTTTCTTTGAGCAGCCCCGTAGGGGAACACTTGTATCACTCAATGGCTATAGAATTCGAGGTAACAAACAATCAAACAAAGTATGAAGTATTGATCGTCGAACTATGTCAATCCTATGAAATGGGCGCTCGGTTTCTAGTTGTGAAATTAGACTCCCAATTGGTGGTAATTCAAATAAATGGAGAATACGAGAGGAGATGAAGCGATGATCAAGTACCTCAATAAGACCAGGGTAGAGATCTATGAGTTCACCTAGTTCAAAATTAAGCATGTTGGCAGAGAAGAAAACCAGGTGGCCGACCTATCGAGACGCGTTTGCTTGAAGAACGGATCGCCACAAAGACTCAGCCGACCGGTGATCGAGGAGCCAGAGGCGTTGTGGTAGAGACTGATGAGAACAAAAGCTGGACACCTATGTTAGATACCTGGAGACTGGGGAAATTGCAGAAGAAATCATGAGTCTCAGGAGATTTAAATTTAAAGTTGTTTTTCTAGTTCGGAAATCAATAGCGTATTATACCTACGATGCATAACAGAGAGCGAAGCGGAAGTCATTCTTCCGAGATTTCATTACGGAGAGTGCATGAGTCACCCGGGAGGAAAGACATTAGCACATCGAGCCCAGCGACAAGGGTATGTCTAGTCGACATTGCTGAAAGATATTGAATTATTCTCCAGTAGGTTTAAACAATGCTAGAAGAACGCTCCAATGCAACACCAACCAACGCAAAAGCTTTAACCAATCTCTAGCCCGTGGTCTTTCGCCATCTGAGGATTAGCAACCACGGGCATTTCCTCTCTTCAAAGAGCAACGTCGTTTCCTCCTGGCAACAATGGACTATTTTTCAAAGTTTATCGAGGCCAAAGCGCTTGCTCAGATCTCTGCGGATGTCGTCATAACTTCAACTGGACAGACTTGATCTCTCACTACATCCTGCAGTTGATTATCATCATGAATAACAAGAGGTAGTTCGCGGACAATAAAGTTCAAAATTTTTGCCAAAGTCAGGGGATAAGTCTCAAATTTGTCGGGGTCCATCCCACCCTGACTAACGACTAAGCCGAGGCAGNAGAAAGTTGAAGGAGCTAATGGGAGCTGGGCAGATATAATCTCATCCATTTTATGGGCCTTACGAACAACCTCGTCCACCGCAATCGATCATATGCCATTCATGCTCTCAAAAGGAATACAAACTATGTTGCAGGTAGAATGCAACCACCACATCCAAAGGGTACTCACGGCTACAACGTTCAGCAAGAAAGATCTACCTGAATGGCTAGAAGCAAACAACGAGGAAGCAAAGCTCGCGCTAGATCTTGAAGAGGAAGTTCGAGTGAAGTCAGCTCTACAACAGGAGGAAGTCAATAGAAGAACCGCCCGGTGCTACAACCGACATGTTCGGGGAAAAATTTCGCCCTTAAAGATCTAGTATTGAATAAAGTTAATCCGCGGCACGACGACAAGTGGTCAGAAAGCTAGACCAAACGTGGAGTAGTCCCTACATCATCAACCGCAACGTAGGACCCAGAGCATATAAACTAAAAACCCACAAAGGGAATAAGGTCCCTCGAACTTGAAGCAAGGACGACCTCAAAAGTTCTTCCCATAAACCTATCGCCTCTCTATTTGTACCAACAATCTTAAATTGAAAAACATTTGTTCCGTTATTTTAGTTAACAGTTCAAAATATTTTTACTGTTGCTCTCTCTCAAAAGATATATAGAATAAACGAATACTTCGCTAATCCAAAGTCTAAGCTTTTAAGAAAAAAAACACTCAAGGAATTGCGAAAGACAGAGGTAACTGAAACGTCTGTCTGACGCTTGAGGAACTAAAAATTCTCAAAATCGAAGAAAAGCCAGTTGTTGCGCCAAGATCTCCTGACTGAACATTGAACAAGGAAAGGCTAACTGAGGCGCCAAGATCGCCTAACCGAGCATCAAATCATAGGAGATCAGTCGCGGTGCCAAGATCGCACGACTGAGCAATAAATCGAAGAAAAGACAACTACGATGCCAAGATTGCTCGGTTGAGCATCAAATCAAAGGAAGGCTAGTCGGGTGCCAAGATCGCTTGACAGAACATTAAACCAAAGAAAAGCCAGCAACAACGCTAAGATCGCCAGACTAAGCATCAAATTGAAGAAAGGCTGATTGCAGCTCCAAGATCACCCAACTGAGCATCAAATCGATGAAAGACCAGCCACGACGTCAAGATCGCCTGACTAATGTTCAAACCAAAGAAAAGCCAGCTTTGGCGCCAAGGTCGCCGAACTAAGCACAAAAATAAAGAACGACCAGCCACGAAGTCAAGATCGCTCTGGTGAGCCCCAACTTATAAAAATTGTATCATGGCGCTAAGATTGCTCGACTGAGCACAAAATTGACGAACAACCAACCGCAGCGCCTAGATTGCCCGGCTGAGCCAAAACCTGAAAGATAGCTAGCCGCAACACCACGATTGCATGAATAAGTCCAAAAGTGATGGTAAACGACTGGAACACCAAGATTGTTTGACCGAATCCTAGCTAACTCAAAATCCCTTCACATCAGGATAAGATCGTCTACCCGACAGTAAAAAGCTCTGCAAGGGGCGAAGGGTAAATCCCTGAAAAACCATATTAGATACTGCACTAAAACCAATAAGACGGAGTCAACTAAACAAAAGAAGTAAAAAATAAGCAAAAATTCTTTTCATTTCTTTGAACAAAGAGATGTATAAAAATTTTCTTTGAGTATATAATTTTCACGAATGGTTGACTTGCTAGCCAAGCATGGCCGCGCAGCACAGATTGTTTGAAAAAGAAATGAAAACTAAAAATATTACAGGCAAAATGAAGTGAAAAAGAGCCTATGTGGCTGCGGACCCGTCGACGCCTCCGTCATCAGCTTTGCCTGTACGAACGTCTTGCTACCTTCCTCATCTGAATCCGTGATGAGAGTGGCGAGTTGGTCAATTTCATTCCACTTGGGCTCCACCGGTCCTATCTTCACAAAGCGCTCAACAGCCATAACTAGCCTCAACTGTATTTGCTCGTATACTGCCCCAACACGGTCCTATTGGGTGACCATCCCGACCATCCTCTCCTTGAGCTCTTTATTCTTATTTAAGGCTGCAATAGTTTGTTCATGTTCTTTTACCCTAAAACCCAACAACCATGTGGATTTCTTGAGTTTCTTCTCAAGATGTAAAAGCTTTGCCTCAACCTTCCGCCTGGCCACGATCAATTCTGAAACCAGTTGGTCGGCCGCATTCCTCTTTTGCTCCTCATGTATGAAGGCCTTGGACTGGACGTGGTCGATTGACTATGCAAGTAAGATAAATCAATCGACAATCTCGCCAAGGTTCGCATATTCTTCCCCCACAACACGAAATCCAGACCTTCAAACCGGACTGTTTCCACCAAATGGCAGAGATTTTCAGTAGTTTTATATGTCTCTCTCAAGAGCAGATCAGTATACCATTTCTTCTTAGTATCCACCATGATGTATCAACCGTCTGAATATCCCCACACATTATTCTCCCCCTCTGTCAGGCCAATCCATCTCGGAAAACTTCCTTCCTGCGACAAAAGATAAGATGGCAGAAAGCTCTCGTTGACTGGTTTCTTTCCCTTCTAACGCAAAAGACCATGCCCTCGGGCTTCGCTCCTGGGAGACTCATCACCCGAATCAGACATGTCAACTAAGTATTGTTGCTACATCTCCGCCTTTCACGGCGGTCCATGAAAGAGACACCCAACTCCCCCCTTTCCACAGACTTGTAGACGGAGGCGCCTCTCCCCCAGAACTAGAGTTTAGACAAAGCTTCCCGAAGCCTCCCAGACGTCTCCCCACCAGTTTACATAAACGAATAGTCAAGAGAAGTTCAAAATAATAAAAAAAGGATCGAGAGAAATCCAGGAAGGATAAGAAAGTTCTTCATCGGTTTCGGAATCGCCCAATGGCTTTCGCTATTGTGAAGAGGGATCTCCCGTCCCATGAGGAATATTTGCCTTTGGCTTCCTTTCGACGGTCCTTGCCCCCATGGTCTTTTTCCTCTCCCTCTCCTCTGTGTCTGATATTTCACATAATTCCTTACTCATGTCGTTAAAAGACCATAGCCACAATGTTTTGTTGATTGGCGTAGCTTCAAGTTACTAGAACACGGATCATCTCAACGTAAACCCTCGTCGACTCAAGTAGAGGGCCTTCGACTTAGACACATCCCAGAGAATGGGCTGGATTAAAATTCCCCAACCTTGCTTGTTTGAATCAATCACAAACTTCAATTGCTAGTCCTTGATCTTGAGCTTGACCCCAACCACCCGGAACCTAGAGCCAGATGAGAAGACCATATATATCTCTATCCACCTTAAAATCGTAAAAGTGGGAACAGGGCTCGATGGACTAAAGAAGTTCCAACCAACGAAGAAAGATAACAAACGTCATGACGATCACCATGGAGTTAGGCACCACCTGCGCCGCGATAATGTCATAGTGGTTGAAAATTGATTAGAGCTTGTAGCAGAGCGGCAACCGTAACCGAAACTTAAACTGTTCTACGTAAATGACCAGACTGTCCCTATATGTGTCTGACGCTCTCTTGGCCTTCTCCGACAGCATAAGAACTATTGAATCCACAAAGACAAATGACCTTTAAAGGACTTCTATTTGTCTTGCGGTTACTACAAATGTTACACTAGAGGTTTTAACACCAAACAGCTTAGAGGAGTATTTTGAAGCCATAGCCGGCGAGCAAAAGGAAAAAGGAAGTATAGAACATCGAGGGAAAAAATGATCATTCAAAAAAAGAGAGCAAATTAGTGTTCTTTCGAGCCCAACGATCCTACTTATGGTACACCATGAAAAGTTGAAAGAAGGCAGAGACATAAGGGTCTTTTGGCACATTGAACCGCGAGAATGGAGACGCAACATATGCACATTACGATACACAAGAAAATAAAAATTTCATTTAAGCAAAATATTTATATTTACATTAAGAATCCTTCCAATCATAATTTATCAACCGGAAATACCTTATGAAATCATCGGTCGCTGCCTTAGCCAGAGCAAAATCAAGCTGAAACGGTAATAGGTGGTAAAGAAGCCAACACCATGTTCCATGGGGGGTGGGGTGTTAGTCCCCTCACCAAGTGGCGGGCCCATCATCTTATGCAGACCTAAGGTGGTAAAGAAGCAAACTTCTGTCTGATCTCATGGTCCACTGATGGGAGGATAACAACCCCAAGAGCATCCACCGACGGAGGATCATTGGCTGCCTCCCCGAATGGTCACCCTCAATTCTTACGACAGCATCGTTGTAGTTGCAGGCTCTTGCCTCTACTCTCCCTACAACATAGAAGGGTCCCGGATATAAGTTACCAGCTCCGCCAACCTACTGTCAAGACGGGTTACCTCCGTCGTTCGACATTTCTTCATCGGGAAACCACCCTCCCTCACTTGGCACCTCTCTATAGGGTGGTCAAAAAGCAAATCAGATGATCCTACTTCGTCACCTAGCTCAAGGAATCTCGTCTCAACTACCAAAAGTTTTTCAAGATGCACGCTCTTGGAAGACGCCTTTCCCTGCTACCTGATCTCCTGGACAACCATCTTTCGAGCGTCTTCACTAATTGTTACTAACTTAGAGAGAAGAATACTCTACATGATCGTCGACGGAAGATAAAAGAAGATGAAACATTCGAAGACGAGCAAGATAAGACACATTTTTTCTTTAATTCTCCCCATTTATAAGGGTCTCCGCACGGAATTCTACGAGCATTCAATTATTGTGCATTAATAATCATGCATATCAACAGTTATTTTTCAAAATTAAAATTTTTTTCTTATCTCGGCTGTTGTTATCAATGAGCAAGAGAATCGAGACATTTAAATATGTACATAAAAAATATGTCACCATAAATAGTAAAGAGATCCGACGGCTGTCAGAAATGATGATGTGGCAGACCCGTTTGAAAATATATACATAAAAAATGCGTCAGCAATTCAAGTGCCCCTGTCTATCCGACCAACATCTGTAGGCGGGAAGGAAAACAATCTAAAGATGGGCGAAAGATGAAACTCACCTGGATCTAAATCCGCGAGCAAGGGCCTCTCGACCCACCTTTCAGCCAAAGCCGCTAGGAGGATGGTCCAGTCGGTCGTTCTATCAAACTCCCAACATGTGGCGGCTCGGCCAAAAATTCGGTCGAGTGCTATCCTAGGCTCTCTGCCCTATCCAACTGAATGTCATTTCAGGGTCCCGCCCAATAATCATGTATTGACCAAAAGGGCCCCCACCTTACTTTTCTAGGGGTATAAAATATAATAGGACATCTTATTTCTATAAATAGGGACTCATTTCATGAATAAAGGATAAACGATTTTCCTGTTCATTACTAAACTCTTTGCTCTCTTCCTCTCTCCAGTGCTCGATTCCTTAGGCGTGTCCCCCGACAATTTTTGATTCAATACTTGCGATCATTATCATGTGATACAAGGCCCATATTTTTTATAAAATGTCAATTGAAATATCAAATATATCTCTTTTAAAATCAATAAAGTCGAATAATAGGATAATTGAGATGTCATTGAGTTTTTCAGTGTCTTTGACATATATTTTTCATTATTTGGGTTTCCTAAATAAAATATTCTACTTTTGAGCCTTTCCCTTTTGATATTTCGAGTAACCAATTGTGAAAACCAAACTTAAAAATATAAAACCACGTCCATAATTATAAGTTTTCTTAAGACTTTTGTTGCTTAAGAAGTAAATAATTATAGTAGCTTGCACTTATAAGATGTTTAAATCTCAAATTAATCTAAATCATATCTAAACTTCATATTAGATAAACAAATTTGTTTGTTGTAATAACTTGCAAATATCCAAAAAATTTTCGTTCAAGTAATTTAATCTTTCTTAAAGTGATGTTTCTACCTCTCAATACGATATATTACTTTTGATATTGAATTTAATTTTTTAAATAATTAAAACTTTGAATCTGTATTGTTTCCCAACAATCCCGTCAAAAATAAAACTGACACCAATTTAATTTTGGAACCCTGAAGGAGAAGATGATGCAGGCCCTATAATTAGCTTTATCAAACTTCAGTTATTTGTTTAAGGTGGAGTGCAACCTTTCTAAAATAGAGATCAAATCATTATTGAGCCAACAAGGACGTCCTATAGCCTTCTTCAACAAGAAGTTGAATGAGTATAGGAGAAAGTACTCGATCTACGACAAGAAGTTCTATACCATTGTGAGAGTTCTTCACCACTAAAGTCACTATCTGCTGACGAGCGAGTTCACTTTATTCACGGATCATGAGACTCTAAGGTTCTTGAACAGTCAAAGCAAGTTGAATGGCACACATGCGACCTGGTTTGAGTTCTTGGTATCATTCCAACTTGTGCTTAACCACAAGGTGGGGAGCCAAAATCGGATAGCAAATGCTTTGAGTCGCTGCCATTTACTACTCACCACCATGCAGACCATGTTGGGGATTTGAGGCTGTGAAGGTATTGTATGGGACAGATGATGATTTCAGAGAGATCTGATGACGGTGTCGGGTGAGACCCACATGAAAGTATCACAGAGCATATGGCTACCTGCTCCNCAAATATCCAAAAAATTTTCGTTCAAGTAATTTAATCTTTCTTAAAGTGATGTTTCTACCTCTCAATACGATTTATTACTTTTGATATTGAATTTAATTTTTTAAATAATTAAAACTTTGAATTTGTATGGTTTCCCAACAATCCCGTAAAAAATAAAACTGACACCAATTTAATTTTAGAACCCTGAAGGAGAAGATGATGCAGGCCCTATAATTAGCTTTACCAAACTTCAGTTATTTGTTTAAGGTGGACTGCAACCTTTCTAAAATAGAGATCAAATCAGTATTGAGCCAACAAGGACGTCCTACAGTCTTCTTCAACAAGAAGTTGAATGAGTATAGGAGAAAGTACTCGATCTACGACAAGAAGTTCTATACCATTGTGAGAGTTCTTAACCACTAAAGTCACTATCTGCTGACGAGCGAGTTCACTTTATTCACAGATCATGAGACTCTGAGGTTCTTGAACAGTCAAAGCAAGTTGAATGGCACACATGCGACCTGGTTTGAGTTCTTGGTATCATTCCAACTTGTGCTTAACCACAAGGTGGGGAGCCAAAATCGGATAGCAGATGCTTTGAGTCGCTGCCATTTGCTACTCACCACCATGCATACCATGTTGGGGATTTGAGGTGGTGAAGGTATTGTATGGGACAGATGATGATTTCAGAAAGATCTGAGGACGGTGTCGTGTGAGACCCACATGAAAGTATCACAGAGCATATGGCTACCTGCTCTACCAGAACAGGTTGTGTATTCCCAAATGTTCGTTAAGAGAGTCCATCATTCAGGATAGTCACAACAGAGGATTAGACAAGACATTTCAGCAAAGACAAGACACTTGCATTAGTAAAACAACATTTTTTTAGCCCCAATTGACAAGGGTTGTGGAGCGATACTTCAGGCAGTGCAGGGTTTGTCATCTGGCTTAAACAAAGGGAAAAATGCAGAGCTTTAAACATCATTGCCAGTACCCAAAACTCTGTAGATAGATATTAGAATGGATTTCATGATGAGTTTCCCATAGACAAAGTGGAACCAGGATTCAGTGATGATCGTGGTTGACAAAGTCTTGAAGATGGCTTATTTCACAACTTGCCACCAGGCACAGGATGCATCAAATGTAACTGACTTACACTTCCGGAAAATCATGAGGCTAAATGGGATACCCGGTACCATTACATTAGATAGGGAAGTCAAATTATTAAGTCACTTCTGAAGAGCCCTATGACAAAAACTTAGTACTAAACTTTATTTCAACTTTGCAGTGCATTTGTAGACGGACAATCAGATGAAGATGGTGAACAAGAGCCTTAAAAACCTACTGAGATGCTTCATAAGAAAGAACATCAAGCATTGGGATATGCTTTTAACCAAGGCCGAATTTGCCTACAACAGGTTTGTAAGCCGGACTATGGGACGCCTAAGGGACGCACATCTTTCCATTTTGTGTATGGACGCAATCCTCTCACTCCTCTTGAGTTAATATCAGTTTTTCCTAAGTTGGAGGTTAGTGTGGATGCTGACGCAAGGGTACAAGAGATTTAGAGGATACATGAGGTGAGAAAAGAGATCAACAAAAAGAACCACAAGTACCAGACGCAAGCTAATAAATCAAGGAGATCTAGTGCGGATTAGATTGAAAAAAGAGAGATTTCCAATGTGATCCTTCAAGAAATTCAAACCCAGACAAGATGAACATTTTCTAATTCTGAAAAGCCTAAATGACAATGCCCACAATATTGGCTTATCGGGGTATTACATCTCAGATATCTTCAATGCAGTAGACTTGACTCCATATTAAGAGGAAACAAAAGCTTTGACAAAGAGGTCGAAGCACTCCGAACTTTTGACAAAGAGGTCGAAGCACTCCCAACTTTAAGAAATTGATGTAGATATCTCTCCACTACGAGACGCGAGATGCAACAACAACAACGGTTAAATCGGTTTCTCGAATCGATTCATTTTAAGAAGGAGAAGGGCCATAATATCATTCTTTGAATTCCGCTTAAATGAGCCCCCCACCC
>JXCR01123203.1:81114-96046 GCA_002079205.1 Phalaenopsis hybrid cultivar | reverse complement strand
CGCATCATAACTCTCCCAGAAGTGCTATTTATCAACCATTTTCAGCATCTCCATATTTTCTGCTCGATGAAGCCTGACGTCTACATTCACACAATAGTATGGTACATCAGCTGCTTGGCGAAACCCTTCTTTGTTGTCTTCGACCGCCTCTCCTCCTCTCACCAAAGGAAATTGCTTGAGGCTTTACAACCACATTCAAGGCCCTCATGAATCCTTGCATTCCTGGCCAGAGTCAGTCACTTCTTCCATGATTTCAACTGTCGCAGAAGAGTCTTTCACTTCTTTTATCGCTTGATTTCTGATCTTTGCTTCGTTCCTTCAGTTTCCTCTCCCTATCTCTTTGTGTCTTCTCTTAAAATATTGCTAGAGCCCTCTCCTACTCAATATGGCTCTTCTACTTGATATGACTCTTTGCACAATACGACTCATGGCCTTGATATCGAGGGTTAAAATCTTCCCAAAATACAAAAATTTCGTCTCGAAATTTACATAGTTATGTTTATGATCACAATAACTATTACAAATCTCTTAAAATTCATATTAGAGTTTCTTGTAACTTATAGGCTCTCTCAATAAGATTCATTATCTAATCATAAACAAAAGTCAAACAAGCGTCATAGAGTGATAAAATGATCGAGTCAAAGGAGCACAAGTTTCACTTTTTCCTAAATCAATTAAAAACTCTTTGCTCCCTATTATTTCCTTTCTTGTTGTCTGCTTTGTTTTATGTGTTGCGTAGGATTGGATATGTTTATTATGGAATATGAGATCTTCTAACTAAGGTCGGCAGTTTAGTAAACTAGAACTTCACGGTCAAAAACCTTTTTGACCCTTTCTTCGTGGGATCAATACGCACTTTAAAATCCATGTATCAGTTGACATGTATCTTTGCATGATTGACAGACTTGCCTTAAAGCAAATTTGTCCATCACAAACCTCTCTTCGCTACCGATGCCGTATTTGTTGCAGTGACCAGAAAAATGCCACTCTAGCACCTCTCCTCCCCTCCTAATCTACTGCCCCTTTCTGCCAAGACTTCCCCTTGCTGCCGTGGCAGCCTCAGGACAACTCGCTCGCTACCCTTCTACGATAACATCCTTCCCTATTGTTGACATTGCTGTGCTAGCCATCCCAGCACCCTCCACCTCCTCTAAGCCTCCTACCTCACCATCGCAGCACCATCAATGTGCTATCTGCTGCTGTTCAACCATCCCAACAACTTTCTCCTGCCTTTTCAGCCATCCTACATCATTGCCACAGCCCCACAGCTCAGTCGCCTTGCTGTGCTACTGCTGTCCAACCATCCTACATTGCCATCAAAGACCGCTGCCTTCCTTGTTTGCTGCCGCCCCACTATCCCACTCTCTAACCACCATTTGCTACCTCTTAAGAGGCTTAAATCTTTGTCAGTCACCACCACCACCACCCCAAATCTAGCTCTAGCTTGGGTTTGTGCTGTTAATTGTTGAAATTTTAGTTTTTTCATGAGTCGGTTACNTCTTTGTCAGTCACCACCACCACCACCCCAAATCTAGCTCTAGCTTGGGTTTGTGCTGTTAATTGTTGAAATATTAGTTTTTTCATGAGTCGGTTACAATTTCCTATTTGAATTCAGCAATAATATTGGTTTTCCTACTATTTGGGTTAACTCCAGTATCAAAAGTTGAGTTCTTGCTTATATTGTTAGTACTTGTAATCATGTTTTTTTTTGGGCAATCTAGTAAATTTCTCAGCCTCTCTCTTCATAGTTTAGATTCCCTAGCACCACTTTCTCTCTCTCTCAACTTTCTCTTTTAATGTAGTGTTTCCTTGTTAGCGAAGTTCAGGTGTCACTAAGGACCGATTTGGATTGAGCTNTTTGGGTTAACTCCAGTATCAAAAGTTGAGTTCTTGATCATATTGTTAGTACTTGTAATCATGTTTTTTTTTAGCAATCTAGTAAATTTCTCAGCCTCTCTCTTCATAGTTTAGATTCCCTAGCACCACTTTCTCTCTCTCTCAACTTTCTCTTTTAATGTAGTGTTTCCTTATTAGCGAAGTTCAGGTGTCACTAAGGACCGATTTGGATTGAGCACTTTCCCCCCTTTTTTTCCCACTTGTTCATATCCTAAGAATTATAGATTTACCACAGCACAAGTCAAACAGAAAAGAAAATTTATCTTATATGACATGACCTCTAGTTACAAGAATATCTTTCCGCTGAAACATATTTTGCACTCCATTAAAGGTCCGGATGCATATCAATGCTTTCTCGCTAGAATATTTTAGTTTGACTATTATACATTTTTATTAAATACCAATGTTTAAAAGAGTAGTAAGAGCTCAAACAATGCATTTCAGCAGAAGAAAAACACGCTTCATAAATATAGATTTGCTGATAAACCTGCCCAAATGGAAAATTCACTCTCAAGTTGCTAAATTGGAAGATTTTAAATCAAGTTAGTTTACCTTCAAGCCAATAGTCTCGGATAATAAAGCTAATTCATTGCATCCCTCGACTAGTTGAAGCTTTTGCTCCAACTTAACCCAGCTTCCATAAGTACCACCTTCATTTAAAATAAGTCATTAATGCATTGAAAGCTACGTCCTTGTCATTATAGTAGTTACAATGAAAATGAAGAAAAGAAAATACAGAAAGCACTTGGAGACATGTTTTGTTGCCTCTAACAGAAGGCCTAGATGAAAATGAGACAAATTAAAATATTGCTAAAACTCAGGTATGAAGTTGAGACTAGGAAAATGATATACAAGACTCTAACTTCATACCTGAGTTTTACAAAGTTTATCAAAAGTGGAATATCTTAAAGTTCTTATCACTACAAAGCGCATACAAACACACACACACAAAATCAAATATAGGGAAAAAAAAACCTAGATAACCTAAGTTAAAAAGTTTGATTTGAACATAGAACCAAACAACACCCACAACATTCGAGTGCCACCCTTTCAAAAATGGGCAACTAAAAATGTCTTCATATTTGATAGAAAAGAGAAGCAGAAAAGAAAGAAAAAGGAAAAAGAGCGGAAGATGTTGTTTGTAATTTAAAGTCTAAATTCACAAATACAACTGCTTTTATGTTTGACAAGTTCTTACAAGTTAGATAAATAGAAATCACAGCAGTGAAAATAGTACCTATAAGCTGACCATTTAGAAAAATTCTGGCTACATCTCGAATGCTATGTACTGTAAGCATTGGAAGAATGCCTTTTTCCTTCCAGTATGTGATGTCCTCACCAGAAACATTTATTCTGAGTAAAAAAAAGTTTTATGTTGTTTTCTGTTGACCATGTTTCACACTCGAGAAAAATAAATGCGCTAAGGATGTAAGGGAATTAAAGCACCATACAATTATTAACATACTGGGCAGGTCTCAAACATGGAAGGATGAACAATATTAGCACTGTGGATCTCATACTAGGAATGTCTATCACATAAAATACAAGGGAATCAAAATTTTGAATAATTTTCCCAACAAACTTGTTTAATTTAAACATGGAACACTCCAAATTTGTAAAATTTTAATTACCGTTTCATCAAACAAGTTGTCTCCAGATACCATTTAGGATATTCTGTTCATGTAGTATGTGAGAAGCTTATCAAAATAATGTTACATTTTACCTTGTTATATACCACAAGTAATCAGAAACATCTTTTGTAACATTAAGATGCTCTAGAAATTTGTGTGCTGTGAAACAGCTGTTACTCCATATGCCTATTGGTTCATCAAAAGTCATCCATGTACTTGACAGACTAAAATCTTCGGTGGCAAGCAGAAGGTTCCCAGTTGCTGATGTGCTTGAATTGCTAAATGATAGAGAATGGGCGCTTTTAATCGAAATCTGGGACCCTACCTGAAAAGACTCATTAAGGACCAGTTAATCATAAAAACATTAACGCCAAAGTGACTCACAAAGCTGATACAGCAAATCTACATTACATAATTACCAAAGGAGATTATGCAGTATATAATAAATCTCATTTTAGAATATCCCAGAGTAACATATTGAAGAAGCTCCAGAGGCTTCGTGGAAGAAAGAAAAATCAAAATAAGATCCTTTTATAATGTCGAATAAAGGAAATTTACTGATAACACTTCCCTCATTAGCAGAGCGTAGAAATGCTTCAACATCATCATCTTGATGATGACATTAGCATTTGACGAGAGCATACAAACACACAAAGATCTTAGACATTTTTAGGTAGATGCATGCCTAGAAAAAATGCCAATCCCAACTTCTAAATTTGGAGTTCATTTTTTGTAAGGTAGATTAATTTTGGATCAATAAGATTTCCACTAAAGTTTTTGCCAAGATTTATTTAAATATAGAATCTAACCTTCTAACAGGCATAAACACGCATAGTTAACCATCCCACACACTCGAAGAAGAAAAACCTCAATTATTGATGGTTACAAGTGCACAAATTCAGGCACAGGTTAAATATCTGGGTTTAATTGACATGATTTCCTTCCGCATTCTCCTCGCATCGCTTCAGGCTGCCCTCCATTGCTTCCCCCATCCCAAACAGCCGCCTGCTGATGGTTTGGAAGAGATCACGTACCTCTTGAATTGTAGATTATTATCTTTGTGTAGTCAGGTTGTTTTGTTTTATTTTAATTAAATAAAATATTTGTTTGCCCTAATTTTTGTAAAAAATAGTCATTTTTCATATCAATTTGATATCAGAGCATTCGATTGTTGTTGTACCTTATAGTTGAAATCGCCGAGACGTCTGGTTCCGACATGCCAATCGATCCTGGAAGCATTATGGAAGCGTAATAGAATGTTGTGTACAGGTCAGCATTGCGTTCATGACTAAACCGCAAGAAACAGTCGTGATTTGAGGAAGTAGACAAGATCGCAGCGTATGGGGCATGACCTAATCATGTAGCCTCCTTTATGGCTGCACTGTGTGATAGAATCGCAATTAGAACTAGCCGGGAAGCAACTTCAGACTTGTTGCATATAGTTTTCTCTGTCAGGAAGGATTCGCGACATGCACCGAATTGTGACATATGCCTCCATCGCTGTCTCACACATGATTGAACCCAACTAAATACCTGTGAAACCATCGATAGGATTGAAACATGCAAAAGTTTCTCCTTCGTGATAAAAAAATTGTGAGAGATGACAGTAAGGAAAGTGGATGCTCTGAAGGAGAGATAGGAAGTAAAAGTATGGCAACATAAATCTAGAATGGAGGAGATGTTCTCAACCATAGAAGAAATATTTTCTTCAATGGAAAACAAATTTGAGAGACGAGACTTGAGGGCTTGAAGAAGATGAGGATGAAATGCAATCCAAAACCCAGTCATTGGCCAAGAATGTAGTTAGTTGATGCTTTGAGCCATAAATCCATAGGTGATGGAAGCTATATTATAACTCGAGCTAGAGCTGACTAAAGAAAACAATGCTTTGCAGTTGAAAATCAAAAAATCGTGTAATATGGTATATTTACATCAGTTGATAGTGCAACCAACTTTTATAGAAAGAATCAAGGTGGATCAAAGAGTTAGCAACGAATATCCAAAATTTCTGAAACAACTTCAATCAGGAAATGTGGCGAATATGACAGTTGATGAAGATGGTGTAATTAGAAACGAGTTGCAGTTATGAGTACTTGTTGATTCTGATTTGAGACAAAATCTTACAAGAAGCTCATCATTCAGGCTACCAATTCATCTAGGCAGCACTAAAATGCACATGGATTGGAAATTAATATTCAGTGATATATGTATCTCAATGTCAAATTTGACAGATTGTAAAGGCTGAGCATCAAACATCCAGCGGATTACTACAAGCATTGCCAATACCTAAATGAAAATGAGAAGAAATTGCTATGAATTTTGTTATGGGATTTTCTCGATCCTAGCAGGGTTACAATACTATTTGGGTAATTATTGATAGGTTAACAGAGTCAGCTCACTTTTTATCAATCAAGCAGCCAGATTCAGATAAAAAAGTGGGCCATATTATATGTCAAAAAAATTAACAGATTGCATGGTGTTCGAAAAAATATCATTTCTGCATAAATGAAAGATTCATATCTACATTGTGGGAAGAAATTCAACAAGGTTTGTGTATACAGTTGCATTTTAGCACAACGTTTCATCCACAACTGACGAACAATCAGAAAATACAATTTCGGTATTGAAAGATTTGTTGCAGCTTTGCGTTCTCAACTTTGGAGGCAGTTGGGAAGATCACATTTCAATGATTGAGTTCGCCTACAACAATAATTATCAATCCAATATCAAACTGACTCCTTATGAAGCATTGTATGACATGAAATACATAACTCCATTGAGTTAGGTTGAAGTAGATGAACTTCAAATATTAGGTCCTAATTTAGTTGATGAAACTACAGATAAAATCAGATAAATCAGAGACATGAAAAACTGCTCAGGATCAACAACAGAAATATTATAACCTAAAACATAAAGCAATTTATATTGAAGTTAGTCATTTCGTATATTTGAAAGTCCAGCCAATTAAAGGTACATCAATTTGGTCAAGGAAGCAAACTAAGTCCCAGGTACATAGGTTCTTTGGAAATTATAGAAATGATCGGACATGTTGATTACAGACTAGCGTTATCTGCTGATTTGTCAGATATTGACGATGTGTTTCATATTTCAAGGCTGAGGAAATGGATTTAAAATTCAAAACAGAGGAATTCATATGAAGAAAATGACGTACTGAAAAATCTGTCTGAAAGAATTTCATAAATTGATAACAAGAAATTGAGGAACATACAAATTTCTTTTTTCAAGGAAAAGTGGAGGCACTGGCCTGAAAAGGAAACTACAAGAGAAAAAAGAAGAAATGCAATAGAAATATCCTTCTTAAAACTCAAAAATTTCAAGGACAGTTTTTATGAGGGGAGAGTTGTAACGCCCAAAACTTGAGAATCAGATAATAATGAAAAATTCTAGAAGTACTCAAAATTTTGCTCCCTTCAAAACTTAATAAAATTATTTTTATAAAATTCTATGCATGAAATTGACCATTTCAATATAAAGTAATATATATATTAATTATGTATGGATTGTGAGAAATAAAATTTGGATGTTATAAGTTCAATTAACTTAATGAAACCTAATTAAATCCTTACTCCCATCTCTCCACTGTAGCCAACCGGCTCCTACGCATTTTTCTCGACATGCAATGGTGTGATTTTGATAGAACAACAGTGGGAAAAGGTAAGGGTGAAATTAAATACATGTTTCCTTATTTTTCCCTATTCAATTTTCGTGCATCTGGAAGGATCCTGCAAGATTCTGTGCGATCATGGACTGTAGCAAGTGCAAATTGAAGGCCGAAGGTTGCAATCTGAGGTCTCGAGGTGATTTCTTTAAGTGCAAATCCCTTTTTTACGTTATTATAAACATTCTTTCTCTTCCTCTTGTTTCTGTTTTGACGTTTGCCATGAATTTGTGCATTTATTCATTTCTGGTAGTCGTAGCTGACGTCGAACTTGTGGCGGAAGCGTCAAACTTAGTTTGTGAGCCTCCATAAGGGTTTTAGCAAGAAATCACTGAGGGGAAGGAATGAATTGAGGCATTAGGAAGAAGCGTGAAGTGGAATATGTAGGTTGGATGAAGGGTTGATTATGTCGAGAAGCCTATTTGAGATATGTTTTGTAAAATAACTCATGTTTTTGCTAAATCAAAAAACAAGCTATGATTCCATGAATTCATACGATATCTACAATTTTCAAGTTACTTATACGAGGTGACGAGCTTGAGAAGAGTGTGTAGGAACTTGTAGGGCGGATTTGTCAAGTTAGATGAAATAGTTTTGTGTTAAATAATCTCATATATGTTTTCATATGATTCTCCATTTGATACGAATGGATTTAAATTTTTTTGTATATTGTGGATGAATACTTGCATTGATATGAATGCAAGTTGATTTTTTTATGATACATGCCATGCTATCATGCTATGATATAAATGAATAAACTAACAAAATTAATTGTCTGTATGTATTCATTTGATATGATTCATGCATATGATATATGAAATGCCTACGAATGTTTATCACAGTTATATACTTTAAAAAAATGTTATGAGTGATGTTATGATAGACTATTATATGAGTGTTTGTAAGTCCACTATAAAAAGATGTGGTATTCCAAACTTTTGGTGTTCATGTGATGACGAAATTCTGAGAATCGTTGTGATTCGACAATGACAGAATGTAGAGAACTGTTGGTATCAGCGGGCTATTGATAACTGCTATAATATGGGCCAACTTTTATCAATACTTAATATGATATTTGGAGTAGGGAGACGACTCATAATATGACAGAACATGAAAATAGATGAGGACTATATATTTACAAGTGACATTGCTATGATTATGTTTATGATTCTTATGAACATGCTTATGACTATATGTTGATGAGTACATATTAATGAATGATACATATGTTTTATAAAGTAGTCACGATTTTCTATCATAAATGTTTCTCTTTTATATGTGCTAGACGATTCTGGTATGTTATGATTTGTCTGTGGACATGTAGAGACATACGAGCGTGCACGTTATTTCTTTTTCGTATATAAATTTTATTTTAGCCATCATTATTTTGCAAAACTTTTTGTTGCTCGTTTTATGTTGTTTATTTACAGGAAAGGGACAATGAGCACCGGAGCGCTGAGTCTTTTGTACAGCATTGCATTTATAGTTTTGAGAATTTACAATGTTTTGGGTATGTATTTTAGTTATGTTGGGTTTAGCAGTTCTTTATATTTTATATCCTGATGATATATGTATGATTCTGAGTATATGTAAAAAACTAATGAAATAAAATATATCAAGTATGTTTGCGGCGATTTAGATATACTAGTTCATCACTCACTAGATCCTTAGCCTGTAAGTAGGGACAAGTGTTGATAAGAATTTAGTCTTGCCAAACTGTCCGTTTCTGTCACATCTCAGCCAACCAATAAGAGGAGCCAATTGGGGCGCAACAAGACGAATATGGTTGGGTGTATCGAGTGAATGGGCTAAATTCGGAGAATCTCATGGCCAAAAATGTTTGGAAGGGAAAGACTTAGCATGATTTTAGTGGAGGGAGGCTAGACACTCAATCCGCAAACAGGAAGAATTTAAAGATTGCTCTTTGAATGCTTTTGAGTCATTCGAGAAAGAGCCCTACATAAGCAATTCTTTTTCTCAACTCAGAAGAGAACTGCCATAGAATATAAGGAGAGATTCAACTTATTGTCGGGATCACTGAGAGGAATTTCTGAAGCAGTATTAGAGGAGAATTTCATGAAGGATATAAAACTCAATGTACGTTCAACCATCCAACTGTTGAGATTGCAAGAATTTGGGGAGACGATGGAGTCAGCCCAGATTGTGGAAGACAAAAACCAGATGAAGGGGGCCAATAGAAGCGGCAAAATGGGAGGATTCCATAGAATGACCTTGGCGACTATGACACCAAAGACTCAGATGACATCATTTTAGAGAGAAACCGAATAAGAGGAATATGAAGGCCCATCTGAGGGTCAATTTCAAGCGTCTCACAAAGGCAAAGGGCATAACAAAAGATCAGAGGGATTATGTTTCTAATGTGATGAGAAGTATGCACCAGAACACCGATGCAAGGATCACAAGCTCTAGGTGATACCAAAGTTAACGCAAAAAAATGATAGGAAACTCGAATATTATTGTTGAACTCAATAAGAAAATATAATCTTACAAACACAAATAAAAATAACACAAGACAAACCCCTCTAAGAATGTACCCCAAAGGAGTCTTGAGCGGCTATGTGGGATGGACAGACGAAGGTTGGTTGTTGTTCAATAATAGTAGGTTGCAAGAGGGGGTTGCGCTGGGTGAAAACAGGTAGGGATGATGGGACAAGGTGGCGGGACGACAACAAGCTAGAAAATGGTGGCGGCCGAGAAGTGAGTTGGCGAAGTGGAAGAAGTCAGGGAGGTAGGGTGATTGGAGGGGGAGGGCCAGAGGAGAGGTAGACACTGGTTGGGAGGGATTACGGGTGGGATACTTCTAGTGAATCAGCAGTAGGGTGGAGGTATTGTGAAAGGAAGCATCAAAAAGCAGGTGTGTTGGGATTGGGCAGCTACTAGAGATAGAGACTTCAACTAGGGAATTGAAAGACAATGGGTGGATGTTAGGTTGCAAGAGTGATGGCCAGGTTGGGATGGCGGGTGGAGCTGTTGCCAGAAGTTGGTAGAATAAAGAGTAGGTTGGTTGCAATAAGGCAACAAATGGGGCTATCTAGTGGCTGCAGTAGGGATAACAACGACAACTAAGAAGGAAGGATGTGAGGGAAGAGAAGAAAAAGATAAAAAACCCCTTGGGAGTGAGTCATAGCTGTAGCACCACTCGACCTTTGTAGGTTAACAACCACCTCAGAACAAGATATAGTCGGTGTACCACATACCCTAAAAAAAAAACCCTAAAAGAAAATATAGGGTATGTTGACGGCTATTGTAACAAAAACACAATCAAAACTATCCTAAATCACAATAAATAACATATAAATAATACTAGGATAACTAAAGAGGACACCACTCCTAGGCAGCAAGCCTTAGGACCAAAAGAGGGTTGGTCAGCACCTATTCCTGCCTCGCTGAAGTAGTTCAGTTTCTTGGGTTGTTCCCTTGTTCGGTTCAGACAAGGAGCACCAGTCACGAGGTCCTTACAGTTTGTGATGGGGAAGAGGCAGATAGTTAGGAGTTGGAGGAAAAAATGGTAAAGGGAGAGAAGCAACATACACTTGAATGTAGCGGAGGTGTCCTTTAACTTGGTGGGTGATGGGATTTACTATATATCACACCATGAAGGTGAGAGAACAGATCCAGGAGGAACATGTAGTAGTGTTGGTGGATAGTGAGATCACTCACAAATTCAAATCAAATCGAGTTGTTGATCAATTGGGGTTGAAGTTGGTAGATAAGAGAATTTCTGGGGTCACGAAAAAGATATGGAGGTGGAGAAAAGTCTTGCAAGGGATTGATGTTGACACTACAGAGCATTGAAGTGGTTGACTTCTTGCCTTTGGACTTGAAAAATACTGATGTGATTTTTGGGATAAAGTGCAAGCAGGTGATTGAAGAGACGAGGGTGGATTGGAAATACCTGACTATAGAGATTAATATAGAGGGGAGGAAGGTAGTGCTGAGAGGGGATAAAAACTTGTGCAGAACCATAGTCTAACTCAAAAGCATGGTCAAGACAATGCCGAGAGGAATAGGGATATTTGGTAGAGTTACATGTCTAGAGAAGATCCGCGATTCAGAATCGACCTTGCAAAAAACCTTCTGACATCTTTCAACAGTCTAACGGGTTATCGCCACTAAGGGAACGCAAACATGCCATTATATTGAAGGGGTTCCTCCTATAAGTGTCAGATTATGAAAGAAGATTCAAAAGACTTTGGATACAAGATTGACTTTTAGTACAAACTTTCACACTCAGAAAGAATGTCAGCCAGAAAATACTATTCAAACTTTGGAGGATCTATTAAAGTTATTTGTCCTTAACTTTGGTTGAGGATGAAAAACAAATATACCTTAAGTACAATTTGCTTACAATAAAAAATATTAGACTAATAATGGGATGGTTTCAAATGAAGGTTTGTATGGAAGAAAATGCAAAACACCTTTATGTCGGGCTGAAGCAGGTAAAAGAAAGGTCATTGGAACTGACTTATTTAATGATGCTGCTAAAAAGAGAAGACTAATCAAAGCTGGATTAAGGGCAATACTGGATAGAAAAAAATATTATGATGCTAAGCATAAACTTATTGAATTTGAAGTAGAAGAGAGTTTTTATTAAATATCGATCCTTTGAAGGGTGTGCAAAGATTTGGAAAGACAAAAAATTAAGCCCTGGATATATAGGACCATATGAGATTGTGAAGAGGATTGGACAGGTGGCTTATAAACTAGTTTTGGACATAATTTTTTTCATATATTTGATATTGCTGACGAGTCTAATACAACTGTCGTAAATTTAGCGGAGATACAACTTGATTTTACCTACAAAGAAAATCATAAAAGGATACTGGGCCTTGAAGTTAAAATATTGCAGGGTAGATAGATTCTATTTGTGAAGATTTTACGAAAACACATTTTCAAAGGATGTTACTTGAGAAAAAATTTCAGATTGGTAAAAACTTTTCAAATTTTGAGGACAACATTTTTATAAGAATACGAGAACGTAATAACTAAAATTAAAATTGTAATAATAAAATAAATTCATTGAATTCGGTTCGAAAGGAAGCGCCTATCTCGACTATTTCGTTTAAAGAAACGAATGCCTCTTTCCAACTGTAAGAATCCAAAAGGACGAGAAAGCGAGAGAGTGAGAGATAGTGAGCGAGAGACGGTAAAGAGGAACAAGGAGTAGTTGTTGGGTGAAGAAGATGGGTCACCTACTTCTCTTATCGGGATTTTGATGCTTTTATAGGAAGTCGACACCGAGCCTTAGCGTACGAAAAGGAGAGGAGCGAGTGGCTCTGCTTGCAAGCTTTGTTCGTGAAGAAAAAGAGGAAGGAGCTTTCACGTACGTTCAAGCACGTCGAAGGCTTAGAGATGATCAACGACATCGCCGTGTGCATTCTCTGCAAACGAAAGAAGAGAGGAAGGGGTGCATTGTAAGGTCTCATGAGTGAAGAATGGGACTATGAGGCTTTGTATTGTGCAAAGAAGGAGAGGAGACGAAGGTTTGCATGCAGGAGAAGTCGGAGCTGCATGCGAGAAAGAGAGACTGAATCGAGGTAATAAGAAATGCTAGGATTTTATTTCTATTAAGTAATAATCGATAACATAAATGTTTATGTGAGGTATGACTTAAATCTAGAACTTAAGTTTGAGAAATGCTTGAAATTTGAAGAAGGCAAAAAAATTTAAAGTAAAAAGAGGTTAATGCTTTAACAATAAAATTGTTGTCGATTATTAAATATTAATGTAGAAACTTATTTGTCTTAATTAGGAGTATTGTTTGAATGATTTGGAGACATTTTATGGGGATTGGTAAGCGAGGATAATACTAGAGTTAACCTAAATCATATTAGAAAAAATAAATATTATCAGTGAGAACAAATAAACGGTTACAATCAACACGTTTGAAAGGGGAAATACAACACACAACTCACGTTAGGGCGGTTCCAAGTGATGGTGGTGATGATTAAGGCTCGGAGAGGTGGCAGCAGGGTAGGGAAGCGGTTTACAGACTATGCATAAAGGTTGACAACAATCATGGGCAGCTGGAATAGCAGAACAGCACGAGCGGTAGCCCAAACAGCAGCAGGTTGTTGTTGGGGCGGCTGGATAGAAAGAAAACAACAAAAGGGAGACGTTGCGTACCACGAAAACAAAGGTGGAGAGACTGGTAGCGAGGGAAGTGAGGATGAGTGAAAAGGAAATGGGTGTAGCTAAAACAGCAGAACACAACCATCGGAATGTAGTTGCGAACGGCTGTAGCGAAGTACGTCGGCAGGGAGCGATGTGGGAAGATGTGGATGCAGATGGGAGGAAGATTAAAACTACCTCGGAAGAGAGATACAACAGGAGCACATTCCAATCCCTCATATACAACCCTCGAAGCTGAAAATGGACGTCAGTGGCTATCCTGATAGAAATCTGAAATAAAACTATTAATCCGAACCCTAATACGCATATATATGGGGAAGGACTAAAAGGAACGAAGTAAAATAGGAAAGAAATAATAACAAAAGAAAATAGGACTGCGTTGGCGGCCCAACTGTCATCTCCTGCTATTTATTTTCTCACATTACTGTAGCAACTACAGAATCGTAAGAAAACTGTGCAGGAAAAAGTTCCCGCGTCAATCTCACAGGATTGAGCCTCAGAGCACGGAATTAAGTCGACCAAGTTGAAGGTACCAGAGATGTTATAGTCCCATGGTAGATCGATTATGTAAGCATTGTCGTTCCAAAATACATTCTAGTAGAACAGGTATTCGTACTATTTTGGCACAACCTAAGTTGGCATTATAGATAGACTAGTACTCTCACGAATCAAGTATTGAGCCATCCCATTCGTAAATTTCTTCGTCCACTTCTCATTCTCAGCAGAATCTAACTGATAAGCTAATATGTGAGAAGAAATCAGCTCCAGGGTGAAATCTGAGGCAGGTTGCACCCCACTCACTAATAATCACTAAAAAGAGATCTCTTCTTCTTCACTAATAGGAATTGGATGCCATTGAAGAATTTTCTTCTCCATCAAACTACTATTATTTGTTTTTCCGTTGTACAATAGCAGATACAGTACTGTAGCAGGTACAGTACAAAGAGAGAACTGTGCTAGAAAAAGCTTCGGCTTCTGAGTAATACAGAAGGATTTTGAAAGACGTAACAAGTGCTAATTAAAGAATAAGAATAGGGAATGCAAAAGAAAGAGAAAGAAACTCAAGGGTTTGCGTGCGTAATTTTTTTTTCTATTTGTAATAAATTAATGATTTATTTAAAAAGGTACTATATTATTGTCTTAAAAATATCTGCTTTTCTTATTATATGCATATTGAAATTTTAAAAACCTTTTAAATGAAAATAAATAAAACAAAAAAATGATAAATAGTTATTCAATGACTTTAAATGGATATAATATAATAAATTAAGTCAATAAGGATTTACCCTCTTATAATACTAGTTGAGGATGCTATTATACTTGTGCACAAAAAAATAGAAATGATAAAGTTGTATTTTTGGGTGAGAAATTTTGAGGGTGCCTATGTGTACTAACTTTTAAGGTGTACCTACGAGTACAATATTTTTAAGGATGCAATCGAGTGAGATAATGATTCTGATATGGCTTCTAAGAAAATTATAAATGTAAATATTTAAATTGAAGCATGAAGAGTTAATTTAAAATGAAAGCATATAGTTTGATTAATTAATGAATCACATTTCTTTAGGATATT
>JXCR01123203.1:65117-80435 GCA_002079205.1 Phalaenopsis hybrid cultivar | reverse complement strand
GAATAGAAAGTATGTAAGCACAAACTGCAAGTAGATCGCAAAAGCAACTAACTCAGCTGCTCTGAAGCAGTAATATAGCGTATGAAAATATTTCAAATTGTGAGAATACAACTACAGTATTACTAGAGATCTTGATACATTCACAATATACAAAATTGAAGATTTTAAGAAGCTGACAACTCCATCAGTCGATTCAAACCATTTCTACTACACTAGAATTATAATTCTTAAAGAATTGACTCTTTTGTGCTAGTAATGAGTAATGAATTCTTAAGGAATTGCTCCTTTATGCTAGTAATGAGCAATGACTGTGCTGCTGAAAATGAGAAAAAATGGTGCAGAAACCAGAATATTTATATGTAAGTATGTAAGCAAACAGAACTGACGATTTAAACGTAAGTTGATTGCAAAGGCTCAACAAAGATGACAAAGTGAAGACTAACAGTATAATAATGGTATAAAAGTTGTTAATGAAGATTACTTAAATTTCTTTTGTTTTGAAGTAGAGTTAAAGACAAAGCTCGACCACTTTAAAAATAAAAATACCAAAGAAGCTAGACAATAGTCTAACAAGGGAAAATAGAGCAAAAGGGTAAAAAATTTCATAACAAAATAGAAAAGGAAACCTTAAGAAGGTCCTAAAAAAGGTAAGGATAAAGACAATTAAAAAAAATCAAGAAAAAATAGCCAAATTAACCAGGCAAAAGAGCAGAAACTCCATACAAAAAAACAGTCTAAACAACAAAAATACAGTCTGAGGTGAGCAGTCATAGAGCCACAGCAACATAAGAGCATCAGAGAAAGCCCAAGGGATGAGAGAAAGTAGAGTAGATAAAAGTTTGATAACACTATGAAATAGACCACCACATGATATGGATGAAACAGCACAACAAGCTAGAAACCAAATATACATCTTTAAGCCAGCCAATTCTCTCACCAATCACAGTGATCAGACAAATCAAGATAAAAATAAATATCAAAATCAAGATAATAATTTCACACCCTAGTCAACCCTTATAAGTCAACTAAAAGAGGATGACTCAGTCAGACTAACTTTCTAGTAACCCTCATTGTAATGTGTACTCGTTATGATCAAATGAGTGGAGAACAAGTCTTACCAAATCATCACAAGCAAACTCTTATATTTCAATTTATTCAACCATTCCTGAATCATAAAATAAAAAATTATGCACAAACAAACCTTAAATAAAATATCGAGCTTTTAAAACCCTTAAATATAAAATCAATAAATTCAGAATTTATATTTTTTATGTATCAATTTGATAGAAATAAAAAGTAGAATTTTATAAAAAAATTTGGAAAGTTTTAAGGGTAGGTAAGAAAATGATGTATATTTTAAAATTAAATGAAATTTATCTATTTGTTCTTTTTTTCAGAATTACAATTCTCCCCTCATTAAAGTTCCATCCTAAAAATTATTTAGAAATCAATCGAATAAGTGATAGAGTATGCCTCAATTTTTATTCATTTTTTTAAGTTCTTTCTCTGCTCGTGCCTCCACTTTTATCTTAACATAAAGGAGCTATCAATTCTTAATTTTTTGTTATCATAATTCTCTCAAGCTCCTAAATATATGTCAAATCTTTCGGCAACATGATATAATTATGTGAGATTCTCTCATATAAGTTTGAAACACATTTCCTCAAAAAAGATATGTAAATAGTTGATAAATATATAACATTGGTATCCTATAAGCGACCTTGTTAATTTTCTCAATGATTTCAAAATGTCCTATGTATCTAGGATTTAATTTGCTTTCCTAGTCAAATCTGGTTGTATGTTTCATGNATATATGTCAAATCTTTCTGCAACATAATATATTTATGTGAGATTCTCTCATATAAGTTTGAAACACATTTCCTCAAAAAAGATGTGTAAATAGTTGATAAATATATAACATTGGTATCCTACAAGCAACCTTGTTAATTTTCTCAATGAATTCAATATGTCCTATGTATCTAGGATTTAATTTGCTTTCCTAGTCAAATCTGGTTGTATCTTTCATAGGCCAGATATTCAAAAACACAATATCACCAATCTCTAACTATACCACCTTATGCATGAGGTCGTTACAGTTCTATTAATGACTCCCGAGTAATTTTTAATCTTTTTTCTGATTATTTTGATTTTCTCTATAGCTTAACTAACTCTAAGCCAATAATCTTCTTTCTCTTATCTCGACTCAACCTGATAGACTAATGCACTTTTGTCTTAGAATGCTTCATATAGTGCTATTTTTATACTAATTAATAAATGCTATTGTATGCAAACTCAATCATCAAAATATGATCCTCCTAGCTACCACAAAAATCCAAAACATATAGCCTCAAACAAACTTTCAATACATGAATTGTTCCTTCAGATAAGCAATCAATTTGTGGATAAAATGTTGTTTTGAGATGTAACTGTGTGGTCAAACATTTCTATTGTCTTTTCAGAATCTGAAAGTGAACTTTCATTTTCTATCAGAAACAATCACCTTAGAAAAAACATACAATTTCACAATTTTGTTAACATCAAACCATACCAACTTATCAACTGAATGTGTCTATTAAATTGACAAAAAATGAGATGACTTGTTAATTTCTCAATGAGTACTCAAATGTTATTACATCTTATATAGATCTGAAAAATCCTATAACAAAATTTATCACGTTTTCTTCCCACATTTATTTATATATAAGTAGAGATTGTAATAATCCACCAGGTTTCTAATGCTCACCTTCACAATCTGTAAGCTTGACACTTAGATACATACTCTGAAACGTCTTTCGTCATATTTGGCCATCAGAGTAACGATTTCAAATCTTTGTATAGTTTGATGGTGTCTAGGTGAATATTGTAACATACAGGACAAGCTTAGTGCCAGATTTCCTATCTCAAGCTTGAATCAGTAGCCACCGACAACTATCATTTTTTTTTCTTTTTACAACGCCTTCTTCATTTATAGTAGTAGCTGTTTTTTCCTAACTAAATTTGCTCAGAAAATTTTTAATATTAATTGCTAGCCCTTTAAGCTGCTTAAATTACAATAATCAATGTTGGTTGTATGATCATCTGATGTAAATGCTTAGTATCACCAAATCCTCTTACCTCTAGTTGCAAAGCATTCATTCATTTAATCAATACAAACTCCTAAGTAATGATCTAGTTTGCAATACAAGTGATCTATCGACTCAACTACCATATTTTATATCGAACACACCGTTTTTAATAAGCTCAAGCCATATTTTTTGCCTCGAATTCAATTTTTTTTGTGTAAAGATGTAATTCAGACTCATATGTTCAGTGAATATCTCATATTTCACCAACATAAGATGTTACAAAAATAACTGTAGTCAATTTCAAATCATATGTCTGATAATTTATTAAGGCTTCTGTTGTTTAGATTCATAAACAATCACTCTTATGTTCTAAACATAGTTCAAACATTTTAAAGATGGATCGCTATATATCTAAAATCTCTTTGTTCATGATGGAATGGCTAAAATTAGTACTGTTTTCAAATGCTTCTTTATTCTTGAAAATTGTGCTCTCATTATTTTGTCCAATCAAATCTAACATCTGTTCTCATCAATTTGGAAAAAGGCATTGCAATCTATGAGAATGCATTGACAAATCTTCAATAATGTCCAACTAATCCCAAAAAACTGTGTATCTCTATAACATTCTTTTGTATGTCATTCTATGAATGCTTGAAGCTTCAAGGATCCACAAAAATCCATTAGACCTAATGTTATATCCCAAGAATACAATGCTATACAGCTTAATTTGCATTTTAAAATTTTTGCAAAAAATTAATTATTCCACAACAGCTCCAAGGCTATCCATAGATGCACAACATGATAATCATCAAGTTAGAAAAAACAAAATATAATCAATGAATATAATCCTAAATTGGCCAACATATGAATTGAAGATTCGGTTCATCAAATCAACGAAAACTAAAGGAGTATTTATTAGACAAAAAGACCTTGCAAAAATTTCATAATGCTCATAGCTGATCCAAAAAACTATATTGATTTTGTTTTCTTACATAATATTTGTGTGATAAAATCCAAACCACACATCTATCCTGTAGAATATACTAGCACACTCTAAATAATCAAATAAATTATCAATCCTTAGTAGTAGATTTTTTTTAAATGTTACGTCATCCATTTACATGTAACAAATGTACAATCACATAGATATCTTCTTTTCCATGACAAAAGTACAAGTGCACTCCACAACAGTTGTTGCGCCAAACAAACCTCTTGTCAATTAAAGTGCTATTTGGGGTGGCGTGTCGTGTCAGAGAGAAAATTGTGGTGTAGATTCACAGACCTCTTCCGTTCCTCCGCGGCAAGCTACATTCTGCGTTATCATTATAATATATTTCCCCTCCATATTTTGAATATGACAAATCATCTCAGAGATAAACCTTTCTAAGGCATCATGGTTCCTGTTTCGTCTTTCATTTATGCGAGAAACCTTCCAGCATCATGGTTCCTGTTTCAGTGCTTCTTTGTGAGGCCTTGTTTCATTTTCTCTGGGCTGATCTTCGATATTTCTGACCCACTACAGGTGAGGCGTATGAAACCTATAATTCTCTACCACTCTCTCTCTACCATTGAGCTTGCTTTCTCTACACAGCTATTGTTTAGCCTTATGTGAGCTTCCTTTTGTTTCAATTTTGGGTGATTTTTACATTTGATAGTCATCTGAGTTGTTGTCTATGAGATTTTAGGGTTTTCAGTTGTCTCCTTAATCATTCGTTGTTTGATTTGTTGAGCTTTGTTTGGAATGCTCAGTTGCGAAACTTGGGATCAAATTTGATCATGTCTTGATTTGTTTCTTTATGTTTTAAGACCTCCATATTTTCTAATTACAATATTGTACAGTATTGTGACATTTTGGTGTTATAATTATAAATACAAAATAATTGTGTGGTTTGCCCAAAATTTTCTGTTTAAGCCCTCCATATTTTCCTGCAATACAATGCAGTACATCGACATTTAAGAGTTAAAAATGTAAATATATCAAAATTATGTGGTATGCCCAAAATTCTCTACTTAAGCCTTACATATTTTCTTGTAATACTGAAGTATTGTGCAATTTAGGTGTTAGAACTATAAATATATCAAAATTGTGTGGTATGTCCAAAATTCTCCGTTTAAGCCGTCCATAATTTCTTATAGTAATATGTAGTAATGTGGTATTAAGGTGTTACAAATGTAAACAAATCAGTATGGTGTGGTATGCTTGAATTTTTCTATTTAAGCTATCCATAGTTTTTTATAATATTATGCAGTATTATAGCATTTAAGAGTTAGAAACGTAAATACATCAGAATTGTGTTATATGTATAGAAGAGCAATGCGGTCTTTACTTCAGAACCAACTGCAACATAGCTGCTCCATAATTGAACTAACCAAATATACACACTTCACCCAAAGCAGCTTCCTTGCAATATTTTTATCTACAGTTGTTCAGTTGCTTCTTCACATAGCCGCAGCTGCCCCCAAATAGGTCCTAATTCTTGTAGTTGATGTTTTTATTCATGGAGTTCCTTAGATACCATTAAGTAAATTTCTTTGTAAATTATAAATGTCATAACTGTACATCAAACCTAAGCTCAATCTCTATTTCTGGTGGAAGATCAGACAATTTCTCAAGAAATAAATAAAGAGAATATGCAACCACTAGTATTCTTTAATTCCTTGAAAAATTCTCTGGAAGTTTGTAGGCTGTTATTATTTTGTTTTGCTTGTGATGATTTGGTACGACCAATTCTTTACTCATATGATATTGATGAGCACACTTCAGGATGGATATCTGTGAAAATTGTCCAATTGAATTGTTTCGCTCCATCACGCCTCCTGAGCAAGGGAGGACCATTGGGGTTTTACACAACACATATGTTAAAACTAACATCATCCAAAACAATTAGCAAATACCAACAAAATTACTATAGACACAAGAATGAAGCCACACAAAAATCAAATATCACAAACATATCCTTTATTACAAGATGATTAAGATCAAGCACGTTGGAACAATGGAAGTTAGGCTTCACATTCTCTACCAGCGTGGTTAACCGTCTCCTTTAAACTTCCAGTATGTGATAATCAAGAAAAATCATAACTCTAAAGAAGATGCAATAGTCCATGGTAAGACCCTTGTTAGATTTAAAAATCATGACCCATTACCACCTTTGTGAACTTACCGAACCAGACCATTGGAGATTACTTCAGTCCATAGAGGGACTTCCGCAATCAACACACTTGTCCTCGGGAACCAATAGAGTCAAAGTCTAGAGTGAGGAACATGTACACCTCGTTTGTGAGATCCCCATTTAGGAAAACATTTCGACATCCAATTGGAGAAAGGGCTAGTACAAATTTACAGCAAGGAAAAGTTGGACCCGAATGATGTTTGATTTAACAACTGGAGCAAAAATCTTTTCATAATCAACTTTGTATGTTTGTGAGTAGCCATTGGCGAATAACCGTGCCTTATTACATTCAAAAGATCCATCATAGTTAAAATTAGAGCTAAAAATCCAGAGACACCCTACTGTTTTCTAATCTGGAAAAGTTTAACAACAATTCATGCATGGCATTTATTTCATCCACTACTGCAACTTTTCCTAAAGGATTAGCTAATGATGTTTCAATAGTGGATGGGAGGTGATGATCCATTGGGATGGCAGCAAACGCTTTATAGGTCGACAATACACTGTGGAAAGAGATAATTTTTCATAGAATAAATAGAGATTGTCTGATTACATACCTCAACAGAAGAACTCACCTCCTCATTCAAAGTAGTGTCAATTCTGGAGAAGTCACTCAAAGCGGATTCTAGATCTTGTAAAGAGATAGTGAGCTCCAGCGTGGGATCATGAGTGAGCTGAGTATAGACACAAAGAATGAGAGAAGGTTCAGATTTTTTGGTACATGTTGGATCCAGAGAGAAAGAGGGCTCCTTGGATAAAGTGGTTGGAGAAATATCCACAGGGGTCAGATAAGGAATAGTGTCCAAGGAATAAAACTTCTACTAACTTGAGACAGTAACAAGGAAGTAGCGAACACTTTCAAAGAAGGAGACATCTGCATTTACATACAATTTATTTGTGGTAGAATCAAGAAACCGATAATCTTTTTGAGTGACGAAATATTTGAGGAAGACACATTTTATAAACCTGGGATCAAGTTTACTAAGATTAGGGATAGTGTTTCGAACAAAGACAGTGCACCCAAAAATTTTGGGTTCAAGAGTGGTGAAGACTGATTGGTAGGGAAGCACGACATCAAGTTGGCTGATGGAGTTTTAAAGTTATGAATTTCTTTGGGAATTCTATTAATGAGAAAGGTGGCAGTAGGCACGACATCATTCCAAAACCTTTTCGGGACATTAGATTGAAACATAATGGAGTGAGCTACTTCGAAAATGTGTCAGCTTTTCTCTCGGCTCCTCTATTTTGTTGAGGTGTGTCCGTGTAAGAGTTATAATGGAGGATGTCCTTACTAAGAACTCAATTAAAATATAAATAAAAAATTCACGGTCATTGTCAATTCGAAGAACTTGAATTGACGTTTTGAATGAGTTTTTAAAAGTGATAATAGTTTTAGTTTTATTTTTTAAGATATAGAACGATGTCATTTAAGTGTGGTCAACAATTAAGGTAAGGAACCATTGTTTATTAGTGTAGCTGAGAGTGCAAGAGGGTCCTCACATGTCACTATGAGTAAGAGAAAAGTGAACGGAAGGCGTGTAGGGATGAGATGGATAAGTAACATGATGATATTTAGCTAATTAAGAAATCTCACATTTGAAGTTAAAAAGATTTTTATTAGTAACAACGATGGATATGGTTGTTTTAAATATTGAAAATTGGTATGACCTAAATGATAATGCCACAACATAATAGAACATTCAGTGAATCACAAAGAACAGCAACTCTTGGGAAAAGTATCCTCGTTTTTCATGTCTTTCTCTTGGAAGTAGAGCCCAGCTACTCTTCTAGCAATTACATTCACCCTCCTTGAATGACGATCCTGAAAGTCACAAACATCACAAGAAAAATTAACAACGCAATCCATGTCATGTGTCCGCTTACTAATAGATAACATGTTACATTTCAACAGCGGCACATGTAACACAGAATCCAGAGTTAAACTAGTTGTTAACACAACCAATCCTTTAAAAACAAAAGTTATAACAATAGTTATAGGAGTCATCAACAATTTTAATTATCTTTCCCAAAACATTGATAATATGTTAATAAAGCATGAGAACATCCAATCTTGTGTCCGTGACACCTGAATCAATGATCCATTGACTAGAAAAAGAAGTGAGGGTCATAAGAGTGATACTTCTGTGTATGAGCTGAAGTAATTGGATCTAAACAGTTTGATTAAAATGCTCCATCTGACTCTTAAGGAAGTCGGGTGATTCCAAAGTGTTTCGAGTATGAGTTGGACGAATCATAATAGATTTAGATGTCATAGTCAGAGGAGGATTTGGCTGAAGGTTTATAAACTAATATCCTACAAAGTTTCCAATACTTTTCCAAAGTATGGTTGGGTTTGTGCCAATAATCACAAATCAGCCTGGTGGCTTGAGGAGAGTTTGACGAGTGTTGAATACTATTAATGGCCAAGGCTGATGATTCAACTAAGGTGGAAGTGCCAAGCATGACAATTCTTCAGCTCTCTTCGCGTCAAATTTCTGTGAACACAGCAAAAGCGAAAGAAAGGCGATCCCGGCAAAGGATATGGTGCAGGACTTCACCTAAGTCTTTGTTAAGACCAGTCAGAAATTAGAACAAGCAAGCTTCTACAATTTTTTGGAAGCGGAAAAGATCAGTTGGAGATTCCCACGTGTAATCATAGTAGATATCATTTTTCATCCATAGGCCACCAAATCATTGTAGTGCAGAGTTACCGTTCTTGCTCACTGGTTTGTCTCGTGGATCTTTTTTGAAATCTCATAAAGTTGGCTGGAGTTCCATACATCTGAGTAGGTATCACGAACTACACTCCATATGGCACTGATAAAAGAAAGAAACAAATACAAACATCCAATTGTTGTTTCCATATAGCTAATCAACCACAACATAACATGGAATGTCTCACTTCCCATGTTTCATACGCCAGGTCAATTTTAGGAGTTTCACAAAATATTTCCGTGAGATGGCCAAATTTCCCACGTCCCTTGACGAATAAAGAAATGACTTGGGACTATTAGAGAAAATTAAATCCGTTCAATTTATGGGGGTGATTATGAAGTTCATGTGGTTTTGTCGGTCCTATGGTTTGTGAAGGGACTGCAATCGGTGCCCCTCTAGTGGATTCAAGAACACCGTCGAGAAACGGCTTGGTGGTGGAATAGTCCACCATGATTCCAACAAAGACAAATGTTATGTTAGGTTGTCGAGAAATGGGAAGATCTTGGAAAAAGCAGCCGAGAAGTAACCTTGGGAAAAAAAATAGGGAGAATAGAATAATAGATGCGGCAAGCAATTAATCAAGCTGCAGTAGTTCTTTGTAAGTAGCAAGCGTGATAATAACTAAAAAAGTAGGTGTAGTAAAGTAGCAGGTGCGGCAAAATAGTAAGTGAGGCAAGGTATCTATCGCGGCAAAGCAGCAGTATCACGATAAAAACAATAGCAACAAAGGAAGAAAACCAGGGAAAACCTGCAGTTGGTCGACGACTAGGGTAGAAGTTCTAGGGATAGAACCATAGCTCTTTTTAGAGAATAGAGCTGTATATATTTATTTATAGGAATAGAGGCATAAACGCATTACAAGTTCCAAATATAGAAAAGACCTAAATTCAGAAAAAGAACAACTAAAGAATACATAAATATAAAAACGGAAATAAAGGAAGCAAATAAAATCAAATAAATGATAGTAATAACTGCAGCAGTAGTTAGCCTAATAATTAAATACAACACATTATCCTACTACAAAAATGATCATTCAGAAGACAAATAAGACAAAACGCTTGCATTGGCCCTAGTATAAAATACTGGAGTTCGTGATCAACAATAACTAAAGCTGGTTCACAAAACTTTATTCTAATAAGTTCTTTGTTATGATTGGAATAGTAGAATTTCAACACATATTACTCTACTTGCAGAAATGATCATTCAGAAGACAAATAAGACCAACCTCTTGCATTGGCCCCAGTTTAAAATACTGGGGCTCATCATCAACAGTAACTAAAGCTGGTTCACAAAGTTTTATTGCTGCATGAAGATCTTTCAAATGCCCCCATTTAGGTTCAGATAGCAAACCTAGATAAAACAACACGATCAGATACTTCATAATAATAATGATAAACTGAATTTCTCCAAGCTATTAAATAAAAGTTTGACATCGTATTGTTATAGGTAACAATTAACACGCTTCAAAAAATGAAAATTACAAGGATAGAGTCCAAATGAAGAAATTAACAAACCATATTCATCTATCGGAGCATCATAATCATAACTAGTTATTTGAAAAGGGCCACCTGCTGTTCTGTCGAAGTTTGTTCCACCAAAAAACTATGATCAAGTGAAACAAAGAGAGATCAGCTCAGTCTAGTTTATTATTTAACCAAGAAATCTGTAGAAAAATTGAATTAATCACGCCACCAGTGATATTTAGATCAAGATTTAGGCCATTGCTCAAAAACTTCAGTCATAACTTCTGCAAATATATACTAAGTCACAGTAAGGTTTCTGTTCGCAAAGAGGACAGAAAACTAGCAAAGAATGGGAAGGAAGAGGGGAAGAAGGAAGACAGGGACTTGTCCTGGTAGAAAATTAATAATGTAGACGCTAAAGTACCATGTAGTAATTACTATAACTTCCCCCGCGTTGGAAAAAACGAGCAACAGCAAATGCATTGTCTTCAACAGGCCTGTGAGGTAGTCTTTCACCCCAAGATGCATACCTTCAAAACATAGCGAACATAAATCAATGTAAGACACGAAAAACAAGATTTATCCATCTTCCAAAACTATATTTTAAGTTAGTTTATGTGAAAAGCTCAAAATAACTCATTATCATTTTGTTTCAACTAAGAAAATAAGGAATGATGTTGGTGATACGGCACAAAATAGCTATGCTCCTTCCCAAAGGAAAACAAAACTTTTGGAATCAATGTAAAAGCAGATGTGACATATAATAAAACTATTGTTTGCTATTGCCTAATAATAGATTCGTATTGTCTCTGTTCGCATTAAAAAACTTATTTTATATTGAGTAAAATTATTAATATAATTCGGATTTTATTATGCTTATATCATTTCATGGAAATACAATAACAAATACAAATTGTTAATTATTATATATAAAATTGTATTTTATGCATATTAATAAAGGGATTTTTGCAAGTAAATTTAGATTAAGTAATGCACGCATATAAAACTAATAATAACGAATAAAGATGATTTAGAAAATGTGGCATATATTGTGATATGTATAGTTATAATGATGAATTGCGCACCAAAAGACAATAGTTTTACCAAATGATTTTTGGTAGAGAAATAATTAAAATTCTGAATTGTAATATTACGGTTGAGATGGATTCATTGATAAATGTATTATATGGATGGCGNATAATAACGAATAAAGATGATTTAGAAAATGTGGCATATATTGTGATATGTATAGTTATAATGATGAATTGCTCACGAAAAGACAATAGTTTTACCAAATGATTTTTGGTAGAGAAATACTTGAAATTCTAACTTGTAATATTACGGTTGAGATGGATTCATTGATAAATGTATTATATGGATGGCCAACTTTAATTAGCAGTTATCATAGCTGATGGGCTGAGTGACGACTTAGGGAAATGAAATATGTCAAAGCCAATGTAAATATAATGTGAAAGAAACGGTTGAGATAAACAATGAAAATATAGATGAAGCAAATGAAGATATTATATTGCATGGTATAGTGCTTGAAATCATTTATATTTTCCTGTGATAATTAATATTATACTTACTTTTTTAAAATAATA
Source organism: Phalaenopsis hybrid cultivar (assembly GCA_002079205.1). Classification (NCBI taxonomy): domain Eukaryota; kingdom Viridiplantae; phylum Streptophyta; class Magnoliopsida; order Asparagales; family Orchidaceae; genus Phalaenopsis; species Phalaenopsis hybrid cultivar. The sequence goes on along the minus strand of JXCR01123203.1, from coordinate 68,415 downwards.
TTTTCTTTATTATTTTAATATTAAAGAATGTTTATTTGTTAATATGATGTTTTTCATGTTACTAATTAGCAGGCACATTACATTCTTCTTCATATGTTAGAACCTTATTTAAGCAATATTTTACTCATTGATCATGTAGCTTACCTGATATTTATAATATTGGTTTTTAAAGATACTTAAGTTAAGGAGCATGTCATTCTTAGTCAGGTAATGTGTTTTTCTAAGATAGCTTTTGAATAAAAAATTTTGGATAATTATAGAAGGTTTTTTTGGATATATATAGCTATATATATTATTTTTTATTTTTTAAAAGGATTGGCCGAAGGGCGGAACCCCCAACCAATCCCATGTGCAAATTCGAATCCCGTCTGGTCGAGGATTCAAATCAGGGTCGAGAGGGGACTTATGTAGAGCCGCCACCAACTCACCTACACTCGGTGCACTTTTTGGATCTATCTATCTAACTATATATTTTCTTTAAAAAAAACCCAAAGGCTAATATATTAAATAGAAAGTAGGACACAGATAGATTGTGTGACAGAGCCCAAACATGGCACCCTGCCCACACGATAACCACCACATCAAATGATTCCAAAAAGAAAAATACAGAAAAATATAAGAGAGACCTAAAGAAAAAATCAAAAAGTGCTAAAATACGGAGTATCAAGTAGCTAGATAGCGACCTAATTTTGCCTTGTCTCTGTCTGTAATTCTAGGAAATGAGCTAGCTAATAAATTGGTAAGATGAGTGTCATTACCAGTAGTAACCAATATATCATCCAATAAATTCCCGAGCTCGAGTCGGTCTCTATTCTTCTTCTTCCTCCTGGAGTAGACCTGTCATTTATCATCTGAAGATTGGCTCACCTGATCAGTGGAATGGTCTAAAGTGTGTCGGACATGTGTAGTTTGTTGAACATTAGAAGAAACTACTAGTTGTATCAGCTGATTTTTTATCGGATAAAATGGCACTCTCGTGTGTCTTGGCATGTAAGTGGGCATGCTTCAAAAACAGTGAGTGGTATCAGCACATTTGGATCTATACCTGTAATATGGTGTTCTTCATCTGGACCTACGGTGTTGGAAAGAGGATCGGGTTGTACCTTCCCAACAGGGATGGTAAGTGGCTGATTTTTAGCGATATTCGGCCTTAGATGAGGATACAAGTGATAACAAATAATAGAACTGTGACCAAACATACTACAATGAGAGCAATAAGAAGGGTGTGATTCTATTTCAACCCTTTGCCAATACTCATTGTAAGTGGTGTCAATTCATACCTCATCCCGAGCTGGTTGAGTAATATCTCTCTCAACTAAAACATAAGCTACAGACGATCTGATGACAACAAGCGTAGGACTATCAACCTTGAGAGACTTATCGTAAGCAGTTGCTAAAGAGAAGAGAATTTTTATGTTGAACATATGTAATTTTAACCCAAGAAACTTTATCCAAACAGGAATAATAGGGGATTCCGCTTTTGGATTAAAATCGACAGTCTACTTCAAAATTTTCATAAAACGGTTGTCAATCTTGATAACTTTTCGAGAAAAAATGCGAAAGTAATCGGCATCATGAGACAACTGAATAAGTATATGTTGACCATCAAGTAAGCCAATATTCCAACTGCGCAAGAGCTTCATAGCGTCAAACTCTTTCTGAATGATCTCCAGCTTTGGATGACCATAAAAAAATTTCCACACTAGAGCAAAACGCCAAGAGAACGCGAGAGTATTGGTTTCAATCTTAGTGAGAATAAGAGCAGGTTTCCTTTTTTTTTACAATCTTTTAAATGAAAGTGTGATCACCACCACATTCAAGAGTGTCGTGAAAAGAATGAGGAACATTGCAAGACTTGCCAATATGAAAACCAGACTCTAAACCCTAAAAAGGAGCACCAGTAGGAATAAGAAAGTCGTCGGCAAGTGCATTGGCATAGGAACGCATCGTCAAGGCCATAGCAGATCTCGTCGTTATCGGCGTCTCCTTCTGAAACCCGAAATCCCGTAGTAGCAGTCAGCATCTTCTGTTGAGAGCGAGGAAACAGTCGGCGTCGTCTCCTCACATGAGAGACGCAACCTCTCTTCTCTTCCTCCGCACAATTGGTTTCTTCCTTCCTATTGTGACACCCGCACCAGAGCACCTCGACTAAAGTTCGAGCAGTATAGACGTACCCAACCAGATACGACGGAAAAGGTTCAATCACTCGCACAATTGGTTTCGAACAACACGACGGAAAAAGGTTCAATCTCTACCTTCTACCAATAACCATGGTGTTGTGTACCCAACCAGATTTCCACAGAAGCGAGTGAACTGATGTCTCTTTCAAAAAATACTCTGGCTTCAGAAGAACGAGAAAAATTAAAAATAGAAATGTTTGTCTTGAGTGACTTCTCATAAACTGAGGCAATAGAGTACAACACTTTTTGTGAAAAATAATGAAATTTCAGACCGGGGAGACGAATCCAAACCGGAAAGATTAGCAGTTCCATCTGTGGGTCAAAATCCACAGATCATTTCAGAATTTTCATTGCTCTGTTATCAATCTATATTTTTATTCTAGCAAATAAGCGCATGTAATTTTCTTCATTGCTAATTTGAATATAAATGTCTCTCATCTAATAATTCAATTTTTCATTATCCAACAAGGTGCATAAGTTCAAATTCTTTACGAATGAACTCCATTTTGGGATGATCATATAGAAATTTTTCAACCAAATTCATACGATAGAAGAAAGCAAGTTGAATACCTTCAGCTTCTATAAAAAAGATGACAGACTTCTCATTTTTACTACGAGGTTTCTTGATTTCTTTCACCCACTCAAACGAAGAGAAAGATGATGATTTTGGTGTGCCTAAGGCATGGACACCGGCAATGGCAGTTGCATACGATTTGTCTGAAGTCATCCTCAAAAATAGGTGCGACGTTTAAAGAAGAAAGAAGACGAGGGAAGAAATTGTGTCGAAATAGCCGAAGCTAAAAAAGAGTACGACGCAGTGACACGGGACGAGTGCAGAGAACGCAGAAATCGCAAGCAGTTCCTGCGAGACTAAGCCGCAGAACACGCAAGCGGCGAGACGGGTCGTAGAGCCTAGAAATCCCAAGCCGCGAGACAGGAAGACAAGAGACCAGCCTCGTCTAAGAGCTGGAGAAGAAGTGGGGGAGACGAACATAATCGAGCACGAAGAAGCCAAGAGGAAACAGCAAAGCCGTAACCGTTGCTAAGGTTCGCCATCAGGCGAAACTCTAGCAGAGCCAAGCGAGGAAGACAAAGCCATATATATATATATATATATA